>VVHJ01022459.1:12733-27468 GCA_015107715.1 Tylochromis polylepis
AACACCCAGGGGTGTTCTCCTAACTAATGAGAACTCCAATTTAGCTGTTTCAGATACCTTTTAAAGTTTTTAGCAACCTATATTGATTTTAATAAGCAAACTTCCAATGCCAGTAATGAAAATAAAACTAGTGTAATTTGATGACAATTTTTAGAAAAACACTGGAAGCACCCAGAAAATTTCTCAACTCACTGCACAACCATGTAGTAGTGTTTAAGAAACTCTGCCCATTGCTCTTCCTCCACTGAGGGCGGCATTTCTGCTGTTACATCAATGTCACTGTGCTTTAGAACACTGAGAAACTCTTGACACACGTGTAAGGCTGTGTTAATAATTTCTGGACCAACAGATTGATGCTCCTCATTATCCAACTCTGCAGAGAGAGAGACAATATTGCACCATTATACTCCCCCTTGTCCAAACTTTGAATCATAAGCATTTTGATTTTTATGTGTGAGAAATTATTTTTAAACCTTCAGTGACACTTTTCTTGGATTTTTGTTTGTTACCCTCTGGTTCCTCTCTTCTCCAAATACTTGTCTCAACCACATACTGCAGCAGGCTGGTACATGCTGTTCTCCTGAAATCCTCTTTATGTTCAGAAAAAATAGAAAAACAGTAAGAGAATTTGTTGGATAGGGCATAAGTCATCTTAAAAAATTTCTTTACACCTAAATTACACCCATTTAGTCTTGTGGAACATCTTTTTTTCCTGTTATATGTAATTTACTGTGACACACAGCAGACCTATGAAAGCATGCTTTTCATCATCTGCTCCAAGTCTGTAGCATCTTGGGAAGAAAGTGTCAGGATCCGCTGTGTCAAACCACTGAAGGTTACGCAGATTCACACAAAGTCCCACCTAAAATGAACACAATTACACTGCAGGAGAAGAGCCAAGTAAAATGTATGTGCCAGTCAATCATTAGAAACAGTTTACCTTTGTGGTAAATGTTCCAGCATTCGCATAGTGATTGGTCATCTGGTCGTGCCGCAAGGAGCGACAGTCTATGTGATCCCGTCGTGTCGTCCAGTAGAAATACGTTGTTTCATTTCGAACAAGGCGAGACTACGAGAGTTACAATAAAGGCACAAGTGAAAATCCCTTTGGCTTCACACTGGGCAAGATATCAGTGTTATGTTAGTGGGTACACCTAAACTTTATCTTACCATGAGGTCATACATGTCATCAAGGTTCTCCCCTTTCTCGCCTTCATCCGCTCTCTCTGTCATGAGATAAGAGGTGTGTGTACATGCATGGTTACATGTGTTTATAAAGGGGTCTGTGTTAGAGGTTGGCATCTGTAATGCGGCATGCAATTTCTTGTTTACCAGTTGAAAGGAAATCCATCTAATTTATGCTACAATTACTCTATGTTAATTACTCCCACACTTGAGCTTTTACACTTAGAGGGGGACAATCCTGATCTGTCAGACAATTTAAACAATATGACAAAACATGGTTGATTGGGAAAACCATATCTGGCATTACTGTGAAGTCATCAGAAGTTTTCTTTCTCTTTTTTGCCTTACCAGTAAAATAATTGCCGGTCAGCCCATCATTACGATCTTCCTCTTCATCGCAGGGGTAAGGAGGTGATCTTTGGACGGGATGTGGCAAATGATGTTCAACCCACCCTCTGGCCCGTAATGCAGCACGGATCACAGGATAGGGTCCCTGCACTGAAAACACTTTCCTTAACTGAGAATGACGGGAAGAGAAATGAAGAAAGAAATATGACACTTAGTACAAAATAGATTTGGATTTGACGAATCTACAGTGGCGTTGCAGTAAAAATCTGTTTTTCCATATGATCACCTTCACAGCTTTGTCCACCAGCACTTTAGCTGTTTTCAGCCTGTCCAGATTGATCACTGGCAGGCTAGGTACACTGCATCGTATCCTTCCCTCCACTGGAGCAACTGTGGAATGTAACACTGGAACAAACTCCAGATTTAAATATGAAGCACAAGTTATGTTTTTTATGAGCGGATGTACAATGACTTACCTGGCATTTGCTGCTGAGGTCTATAGGTCTCTTTTCAACTGACCAATGCACAGTGTGAAAGAGAAAGCAAAAATGCACCCAGTTGCACTATTTTCACACCATATTATAGGATTTGAAAATTATACAGCTCTATGAATAGCAAGCTAATATAAGTAGATCCAAATTTACAGATACATTATTCCAATATCCAAATATATCTTTTCACTGTAGACCTAAACATGCTGTTGGCTACTGTTTCCCCTGCAGATGAAAAACAGGGAAGGCTTTACTATAAATAGTATGGCATGTGATACCTAATTTTGTCTATGCAGCAGCTGAAGAAGGATGTAAATTGGGTTAATCAGGCATCTTAATCTGAACTGATTTAGGTTGTGATGACTGGCATAGCTACGCGCAAGAAGGGCGCAGGTGCGCGCACACGGGTAGAAACATAAAACGTATCCACCATGACCAGCCATGGATTGATAAATCAACTCTCCATGATCTATGACAGCAATTAAAAATGCATAAAGAATATTTCCAAAATTTATCTCAAATAAAAGCAGGTGGCATTTTACAGTGGACATGAATATACAGACCTATGTTGTCACTTCCTCACTGAACTGGCGGCTCTGTGCAAGGGCTGTATCTGTATGCGTCCATAGACTTGCTTAGTCCGGCTTCCTTCATGCTGCCGCACACTGTTCCCATGACAACCGTGCATGCTCCCACAGACAGTTTATAGTTGCCCCAACAACAGTGGCCAGGAGAAACAGGACGCCACGCTGGTGGATGAAAAATCCACCACCTTGAGGCATGCCTTGAAGAAACTGGATCACTCATCGGACACTATCAGTTGCAAACAGCGAGGCTTACAGGTGTATGCGACATGCACAAGGACAATTAAGGCAGTCATACATGATGTGTGTGGAAATATCCGTTGCATTCAGTGTGAATGGACAAAGTGGTTAAAGAGGGTCAGCTTGCCAAAATTCAGTCTAGTGTTCTGCAACGTGACTGGTAGGCAAGAGTTCATGCCGAGGTCAATGATGGAAAAAACAAACAAATAAACAAACAAAAATATTTGGCTTATATTGCCTGGTTAATCATATTTATCTCCTTATCAATAAAGATTAACATCTTGGGGTAGTTAAAGGAACTCATCTGTCCTACATCGTAAATAACTGTCGTCAATCAGTGATAATTTATGTCATTTATGTCATGGATGAAAAACGTCGATCTTTCTTTGCGTAATGCTTCATCTTAACACACGGTGGCGTCCGAAGACTTCTGGTATATTCTGGATCAATCAGATTCTGAATGTCTGTGTTCGTTCAAGCCAGTACGCCCTGAAGGCAACACTTCAGCGTCTGTTATATGTTACAGCTGAGTATTATGTTACCAATCTGCGTATGTGGTAACCCGAAACCCGTAATTACCCAAATATGATTTCAAGACAAGATCAAAAGTATCTGAAATGACAGTTAACCGTTTTTAACAGCTTTTTAACTGTTTAAAAAAGAGGAATATATGAGTGAAAACGACTTTTTTGCATATATGTATGTTATATTTTGTTAAAAGGCTCCATGTGAGCCTTACTAGCATTAATAAGATGTGCCTCGCTGTCCCACTAAAACATACCCAGCTTCACATTTAGTTTGGTGGGATCTGCGCTACAAATTAAAGAGGACTTTAATTCGCAAGTAAGTAAGTTTATTAATTAAGCGCTTTTCACAGAGAGGCTAACATAAACAGGAGAAGCACCTTTTCTACCAATGAACTTTAAACAAAATAAATACTGTTAGTATAGATTATTGTGTGGGCTGAGTTATTTGTCATATTAAGATTATTCAGTCGTTTTTAGGTGGATGCAGGAGAACGGAATTGAACCTTTTGCTGTGCACAGTGGTCACAGAACCGGAAACTGCTGAAAGGAACACTGTAAAAGAAGCTCTGTAGGCTCATAATAGTCTTGGCTTCAACGTGTTGGTAGCAGCAATGCGTCGCAGCTCGTTGCTTACCTCTGCGCTCTGATTGGATGAGGCTGCAGTGATGCTCTCTGCATCCTGCTTTCACACAGCCAGAGCAGGAGGGAGGGGAGCTCGAAGCGCAACTGGGAAATCATCTTAACACAGGAGCAAAATAACCATTTTCTTCGCTTTCGTCATTTGAGAGAGATGTAAACACTTAATATGGGCGCAGAAACAAAAGGAGCTGATGTAGCCAACTCGTGACTGTTCAGCGTCCTGAACGTCCTGAAACAGCGCAAAGCGGCTCAGTGAAAGTCTCACTTTACACTCCGTGAAGGTAAAGCAGGATAACCCGGAGACCATGAGCGCGCAAGTCAGCGACCCCGAGAGTATACTGTGCTACCAGGTAAAGTGGTCTTTAACTGTGTACTGCATTGCTTTGACACTGTGAGCTGGCACTGAGCAGGGTGCGCACAAGCTCCGCCAACTGTAGTCCCATGCTTCGAGATTCTCTCAAACTCAAAGATTGAGCGCACTCTGGAAGGTTAATAATATTCTTTTTTATTTCGTTCGTGTAACTGAATATTTTAATGCTTAAGAGTACTCAATAAATCATTTTGTAGGATGTTAAGTTGTGTTTACTGCCCTGTAGGATGATGCTGTAATCGGGGGATGTTGTTGATATTGTTCTGAGGTACGAACACGTGCACTGATTCCGGAGAGCATTGAAATGCGCAGAGGGGTCGTAGCTCCTGGGACTAACACACAAGAACACATGAATGATTGCGTTCTGGAAATGCCATGGACACGGTGCTGTGAGAATGCAGCAGATAATTGATTAGATATTTTCCCACTGGCCCAACACAGCGCTCATTAAAAACTGTTGGTCCTAAAGACGCGTGTGCATGAGGAAGAATAACAGGAATATAGAGAGTGTGGTGGATTTTCTGCTGACTTTTGGTTAAAAGGCGTGTTATTTCTTCTTCTTTGTTACCCTCAAATGACCTTGACGCCATTCTCACATGGTGTTCCATGAAGAGCTGAGGGTCTGTTTCCATACAGGCAGAAGGGGGACAGCTTGTGGGAAAGCTGTGGTTTGAAGGGGAAATTTTCTTGATCCAGTGTCCTGCTGATGTGCAGTCCTCTAACAGAATCTCGGTAGCAGTATGGATAAGCAAGCCAGTGAGCACACCAGGCTTTATTCAAACTGACAATCAGTAACATTTGGACAGATTGATTATAATCACCATGGCATGCAGCTGGGCAGCTTAATGGACTTGATGCAGCCTAACCCAACAGTCATGTCACCCTTTTGATTCATAGCATCCTGTCTGGGCCAGAGACAGAGTAAGACCAGAGGTGAGCTGGGAAGTCTCTGATATGATTAGCCAGCTTTCAGAAAGGGAGAGGAAATGGCCAGAGAAGCTCACTCTTCAAATATTAGCGTTATGTAAGCTTGTGTTAATATCTGTATAATTGTCTCTCCACCATGTCTGTGAGGTGTTGTGGACCTTTGCTTTTCCTACCACCTGCAACCTGTTGATTTCTCCCACGGTGCTCCTGATGTGGCTCAGGTCGTGGGAAAAGAGAGGTAATTTCTTTTAGGAAAATGCAAAATGTAAAAATGGATAATAGCAGTAAGGCTAGGAATAGAACAGTTTCACCTAGATATATCAGGACTATTCAAAGATACTTTGATGAACCGTTAATTAAATGAAATTATTAAATTATTTTGTTTCCTTGGCATAAAAGGGGAATAATGTCAGCTCCTACATTTAATCTATGATACTGCATTATATATATATATTTTTTTAGAGGTTTGTTAATATTTTTTTTTTTTAGATTTTGTTTTAGTAACTACATATACAACTATTGGAAAAAGCACAAATCAGTTGAAGCTGAAGTGCAACCATGTAAGAATATGGATATAGGACTGGACAAACAGATGTAGTTATAGCAATCAAATTGCCCATTATATATGTTATTCTGCAAGTGCTAAACAGGTGAGGTAATGTCATGCTTGGGAAGTAATTATTGTGTAAATGTTAATAGATAATATTTGCTGATTGCATAAATGGACTTTTTGGTCCATTCGCCCCATGCAGTCAAATTTGATCTCAGGTAGCCCAAACTAGCACAACCTTTGCATAGAACAAAGAGCAACGCATTTGAGAAACTTGAAGTTAATTAATAAACTAATATGTTTTCAGAAAAATAAGTGAAATTTCAACAGTATTCCTAAAATTTTCCACATTCAGCCAGTGTGCTGCCATTGAAGAACTCTTAAGGTCCCAAATCAGTGAAATGCATCATGGCAGCTACTCGGCTTAACTGTCTTACTTTGGTGCGGGATGGTTGGTCAGAAGCTTCTAATTGTCTTTTTCAACAAAAGATTGTAAAGCTCACAATGACTCAGACCCCCATCTTTGCAAAGCCCTTTGAGGACTGGATTAAATCTTTTGGCAGGGTGGTTTTGGTCCATGGGCTGTATTTTTTGACTTCCTTAGTTTAACCAATGGTAAAGTAAGACCCCACAAAGTTTAGTCTCACCATTACAAACCTGAGTGCTTCATTTTCAGTAGGCACTGTGTAATTTTCTTTAGTGCCATTCATGCACTGAGTATACAGTACCTGCAATAAAGCAAAGTAGTGTATTATTTGAGATGACTTAATTTTCCCTCACTGCTCCCGTTTATCAAACAGAAATGTAAAAACAATGAGCCCAAATAAAACCGGCAAAAACAACCCTACAGACACAGTCAAAACAAACTGCAATGACTTCCAGACCTCTAACTAAACCAACAAAACAGGTATTCCTTTTCAAATTTTGACAGTATCACTCCCAGGCCTGCTACTGTAAGTGATTTCAGTTACAGTTAATCATTTAGTGCACTCCACATCATCCATTTGTCTGAATTTTAAGCCCAACAAGCATAAAACTGTCACAGTTCCCAGTTTAGTCCCTCTACAGTAACTATTTGGCATCGGCCCCAAAGTTTCATTTTAATTAGTTTTGTGGTATAGAATCCATTTAGTGACCGTGATCAATAAGCCTCCATCTAATGAATGATTGTGTACTTTAAAGAGCAACATTCTAGTTTCCAAAAGTCTCCATGTTATGTGAAAACTGTACTAAAACTCTCATTTTTTTAAGGCACTCAATACATTATTATAGTAATGGGGGCATGACCAGCACGTCCAATTATTGGCAGCCATTTATTTTGAAAGAGCACGTATATTCGCAAAAACTCTTCAAAACTCAGGAAAAGGTATAGAAGATGTCTTTGGGAATCCTTGGGTCCTCTTGACTTTGGCATTAGTATTTTTTTTTTTCAATTCTTGGGCCAGATGATTGAGAATTAGTGAAAAACCCTAATCTCAGTGCTCAGCCCACTTTAGTGTTTGCTTTTGATTATTTAACCTTATTGTGTACTATGTTGTGGAAGGTGTAATTTTTAATTACAGTATATGTTACAGTCTTTTACCCACACAGCCATTTGAGCTGGCAGTAATCTTTCTAGAAAGGAAACAATTAGAGAGAGCGAGAGAGAGAGAGAGCTATAGGGAGGCTGAATTCAACATGTGGCATTGAATAAGGTGTGTATGAGTCATGCTACTCGTGGGCTGAAACAGTCAAAACAGCCGTCCCTCTCATCCTACCTCCCCGAGCTATCTCTTTTCCTCTTTCACTCTTTCACCATTACCTCTTCCTCTCCACCATTTATGTTGATCCCCTCCTCTTAGTGATGCACTGTCACATGTGTCTGCACCAGATCTGTAATGTCGCCGTGCTATGGAAGGGGCTTAAATAACCTGGGGCTATGGCGCCCAGTGCCAATCCAGGCTCTCAGAGACAAAGCTCAGTCTGGAAGTGACAGACCCAGTTGTCTGAGTCAGGGTGTATATCCCTGCTGTCAATTCAGAGTGCTTGTGCGTGGGGAATAGAGGGGGTCAGCACTGAAAAGGGAGGTGTGGTGTTGTTGGAGTTTGAAGATAAAAATAGGAGACGGCAGAGAAACACAGTTAAGGAGGAGAAGTGAAATTTTGTCTCAAAAGATTTGCTGAAAAACTGTTTTGTTACAGGGCATGAAATCAATGTTATGGTTGGTCAAGTCAGGAATGAAATCTCAAAAGACTTGAAAGTTCAGGCCATGCCATTAATCTTGGAAAGACTTTTATGAGCTATCAGTCAGCATGTTGCAGGGCTGTTCTCTATACAGTGCTAATGCAGCTGGTGCCCATCTTTTGAAACAGGCTTATTTTTGCAACAATTTTTTGCTCATATGCGTATCATTTTCCTGCCTCTTGTGCTTTCAAAGCTCTCCATCAAGATCTCAAGGTCTTTTACAGGAGCCAGCAAGCCTTGACTCCGCTCACAGCTCCTTTGCAGTCCCGTTGGAGTCAGAGAGCATTTTGGTGCCAAGCATCGATTGCCCCGCTCAGCTAGGACACAGGGATTCAAATCATTGCTGCTCTACTTGTTCGGGACGACAAGCAGTTCAATATGTTGTTTTGTTTTTATCCTCTTTGATGCTTTTTGACAACACCTTCTCAAATAGTACTTATCTTAAAAATGATCTCCTGCATCAAAGGCAGGTTTTATCAGCAGTCTAAGTAGGACATTGTGTGAGACACAATATTCAACCCTGCTCTGGGAATCTGACATGTTTCTGGGATAGCCTGCTCTGCCTTTTCAGAGGTATCAAACACGCATTTCATTTTCATACTGAGACACTAGACTGAGGTGTTTAAAGTCATCAGCATATTGATCTTTGATATTGGCTAAGTGTAATACATAGAAGCATTTGTTTGTATTCTAACAGTTTGTCATCAACTAGGTGAACAAAAATATTATTTCATACCCTTTAAATTTTTAAAAAATATTCAAAGGGTATAAAAAATCAGATTAATTCCCCACAAAGGCGCTGTCTTTTTTTCTGCACACAATTTTGCCTCTTAACATTACTGTCTCTTCACTGCAAATCAATAAGAAGCTTCAGTAAAGTTAAAAGAGACCATCCTTAAAAAAAAGTCACATTATTTTGGAAAATCTGGAGGGCAAATACTTGTGATGTCCCACTGAAGCAAAACATAGCTAGAGTTTATTTATGAGAATACAGTGCTCTTAAGTTCTGATCTTTTCCAGCTTTGAATTCGCATGATAATATCCGCAGGTCATTTGATTTAACACTATCACGTCTTTTTAGTCACAAAGCAGCTTCAGTGAGGGTCGGCTGTTAAAACCGAGATGCTGGTAAAGGACAGAACCTCAAGGACAGGCAGCCATTTTGGCAGTGAACTGATCCTTGAGGTTCTGTCGTGGTGCTAATCTGTTGGGAAAATTATTGGGTCATAATCCCACTTTAGTACAGTGGCAGATATTGAACTTGAGGAAAAGAGTAAAGAAAGAGGTCCGGTTGCCAGGATATAAAACCAGACAGAATCACACAAATGACTTGCTCTGTCAGTGGAAAATTACACACACGTGCATGCTTTGAGGGTCACAGATGTGCTCCCACAGAGGGAACAAACAAAACTTTGAGTTCCATGTGAGCCTTTAATTAGCTGAAGCATGTAACGTGACACAGGAGAGGTGAGTTGTGAATGACAGGGAACCATTAACCTGTTAAAAAAAACACATACCTGCATGAATTTGCCATTAAGGAAGTGCTGTTAGTCAACTGTGACCTGGATGACTGCGGGCTGTGAGTCACAAGCATGGACTGAGGAGAAAGAACATCATAATCATGGAATAGATGGTTGTGTAATCTGATCTCGCCCACAGTGACTGTCTTTTATTTCGTTCATGTTGCATCTTTTCCTCTCTGAAATGCAGCTTCACCCAGTCTCTAGTTGTAGTTATTGTTTTCGATTTTGCATCTCTTGGTCTGCGCACGTGTGTGTGTGTGTGTGTGTACAAAATGGAAGCAAACTAATTGATCTGATCTGATAGCCTATCTGGGACAAAGAGCTTTTAGAGTCGTCCCTCTTTTGGAGTGTGTCTATATGTTTAGTAAAGCTGCAGTTCTAATGGAGCTGACTGCCTGCAGCCTGAGCCCAAACCTATAAACTGCACAAAAGCACTAACACCTGCACAGCTGCAAAGATTACTAGGGCACTGTGCAAGAAAATCACAGCTACATGTGAATATACACAGAGCTTTGAGCAGTGGGTTTGAATGACCTGGTTTGTATAGATAATATGTCTTTCACATGTTCTTCTGCCTCTTATAAATGCAAACCTTAATTAAAAAAACAAAAACAAAAAATGGGACTCTATTTAAAGTGTAAATAAAACAGAATGCAATGAACTGCAGATCTCACAAACTCATAGTTATTCACAACAAAATACAGAAAACATATTGAATGCTTAAATTTAGACATTTCACCATTTCACGAAGTTTGATGCCAGCAACATGTCCCAAGAAGTTGGGGCAACCAATTGTTGTTGCTC
Source organism: Tylochromis polylepis (assembly GCA_015107715.1). NCBI lineage: Eukaryota > Metazoa > Chordata > Actinopteri > Cichliformes > Cichlidae > Tylochromis > Tylochromis polylepis. The sequence goes on from VVHJ01022459.1 coordinate 23,145, forward strand.
CAACAGCTGGTCTTTTCAGACATTCCCAGATGTTTACAGACTTTTTGTTAACAGAAGAAGGAATGTGGTGCTGTCCCAACTTTTTTGTGACGCTACCAGTAAATTGAAAGTGAAAGTGGGCATCCCAGTTCTTTTGTACATACATATGGTACTTCTGTTTGTTATGATCCTGGGTTTTGTGCCCAGTGTTTTCAGTTTTGGACACTCAGTTTCTGTTTGATATTTTCTGTTTGATTCTCATTCCCACCGCTTCACACTCAGCTGCGAACCGCTCCAATGCGAGCTGGAGGCCACCACCTGATGAAGCCAACAGAACCACATCATCTGTGAAAAGCAGGGATGAGATTCTGAGACCACTCAAATGGAAGCCTTCCGCCATTTTGGATAAGTGTTATAGAAAAAGGATAAATATATGGATGGATGGTTCTTTTACAAATGTAACCTTGAAGTTGTGTGTATTTTAAGAGATACGTCTCTTGGGCATCAGTGATTAAATAGTTGTCCTTGCACATATGGGTGGCTGTAGCTCAGGAGGTAGAGCAGGTCATCTACTGATCAGAAGGTTAGTAGTTTGATTTCTGGCTCCCTCATTCTGCATGCCAAGAATCCTTGGGCAAGATACTAAGATACCCCAAGTTGCTCTCCGATGCATCTATCGGAGTATGAATGTGTGTGAATGTTAGCTAGGAAGCACTGAAAAGTATAGAATAGGTGAATGTGGCATGTTGTGATCCAAACCCATTTGTTAGGAATAAAGATCACAGATGCACATCACAAGTATCCACTTTTATTTTTTTTTAAGATATATAAATCTAAAATAGCTCGGTACTCTAGTTCAAAGCAAACAAGGAGGAACAGGATTAGAAATGAACACATCTGAGTGACAGCTCAGGCTGAGAGAGGCAAGGCTGAGATGGTTTGGTCATGTTTTGAGGAAGTACAGTGGATACGCTGGACAAAGGATGTTGAATATGGAAGACCAGATAGAAGTCTCATGGGTGTAGCGAAGGAGGACATGCAGTGGGTTGGTATGACAGAGGAGGATGTTAGGGATAGAGGCAGATGAGCCACTGTGGAGACCACCTAAGGGAGCAACCAAAAGGCTAAAACTATAAAGCAGACTGTCAGACAGTGTACCCAAATGCAGACAACGGAGAGATAGGTGGAGGTTAACAAAAGGCGAGCCTTTATTGGCGGCTGTACAAAAACACTTCAAAGTAACAAACAAAGGGATGGACTGAAAACACTAACAAAAACCTAAACAGGGAGCAGCTAAACTAAAGAACACGGGAAACATGGAAAACGTTACAAAAACCTTACAACCGGGAATGAGGAGCCTGAGACACGAAAACATCGAGGAAGGAACACAGATGAAACACGGGATGATTCACAGACGATCCGACAGGGAGCAGTGGGAAACACACACTAAATATACACAAGGAGGACAACAAGAGGATGGGGAACAGGTGGGAACACAGCTGGGATTAAACAGACAGACTGAAAACATTGACACAAGACACAGATTGTCAAAGTAAAACAGGAAATACAAGACAGACACGGAGATGCAGACTTGACACTGAGACATGGAAACATGAGGCGAGGAGAGGCACAGGAACAGAACAGAAACCAGGAACACTAAATATAATACAACAGAAAACCATAATTCAAAGAATAAGACTTAAACCAAAAACACAGAACACTGGGTCGCAGACCCAGGACTGTGACAAAATATTGCACTGTATGGACAAACATCTGCATTTTGGTCTTGTCTGCTCAAAGCACATTGTTCCAGAAGACTTGTGATTGGTTGGACGCAAAATCCAAACTTAAGCTGTGCTGTCATGCTCTGTTTAGAGTAAAGAGGCTTTCTTTTTCTGTAATTGTGCTGTCATGAACTTTAACATGATAACTGTTCCTGTTTCCTCTGAGTATTATTGTATGGTCTGGGAGAAACAGTTGCATCTTTAAGGTCTTTGATGTTGTATCTCCTTCTTGGCATTGTGTTAACACACACCTTAATGCTCCAGACCAACAAACTGCCAAAACATCTGCTTTTATAGTGTGGGGTCACACTTGCTGATGATCAGTTAATCGGCTGGATTGGATCAGCGGCACTTTGCTGCTACTTAGCATGTTAATTCCTTCAAACGCCATAAGAGTGCACTGTTTCTGCATTTAGGTTTCATTTTTGTTAAATAAATAACGACATGATATGTCATGTTTTGTTACTCATTTGAGGCAGTAGTTACCTAATTTTTAGATTTGCAAAGGATTATTTTTGTTTTGTCATGACACATAAAACCCTAGCAATGACAGAAAGTGTACTTTCTTTTGGCTGTGTCTATAAGCAGGTAGGTAGGTTAGTAGACATTTTTATGTATTTACAAAATTGTTGGACCACACATTAACCTTAAAGAAATAAAATGGCTCTGGCTCTCTCTTAACATTTTTCTCTGTATTTTCTGATTACGTTTCTCAGAGACAAGTATAAATGACACACAAGATCTTTATCATCAGTGTCTAGCCACATGACAGGACCCTGCTTCCTCCCTGATGAACAACCAAGTGATTTATAACACTCTGCGAAACGTTAAACCACAGTGACAGTGAAAGAAAAATGTCCATGATTTCTGCAGCATGTTCAGGATAATGGTATGAAAGTAAACAGTCAAACAAGCTGCCGACTACATTTAGTTCAATCCAATTTTCTAATCCCCACAGAAGTGACTGATTTTAGGGCAAAACATGCTCAGACAACAAACTGGCAAGACATATGAGAAGCAGAGAGCGGAGGAAAGTAAGAGCGAGAACGCGGCATTAGTCCAAAGGGCAGTTCAGTACAGAAGCCTAATACTGTGTTGTCCAGATGGTCCGGCCTTATTCAAGACTACAAGTCCTGCTTGTGACCCACAAACATGGATGTTACTCTTTTGACAATATGATATTTACCTTAAAGTCTTAAAGTCACTCATATATATTTACTTATGTGGCAGACCAAGACAAAACCTGCAAACAAAGGAGTCACCCGACATTCAATTAATTAAAATGAACAAAGAAAACATCATCATAAATGAGTAAAATTGTGTGGATCTTGTGTTAAAAGGTAGCTCGCCTTTCTCTTATCCTATCGTCCTTTCTGAGTGTGTTTCCTCCGTCTGTCTTGCCTTGTAGTTGCTGACAGAATAAATTCACTTCTTCGTCTCTCTTATGTGAGGTGCACATGTAAGCAGCCCTGTGGCTATAATAAAGCCTTTAAACACTTAAATGAAAAAAATGTATTTTGACTGGTGATGGCTGCAGAAATTATAACATTTATTTATAGCCTAACAATAAACGCATGCAGCTACTGGCTCTCACTCCCAGTCACTTCTAGTAAAGCCAAGCAATCATCGTGGTATCAAATACTGCAAAGTGAGTTTCAGTGATTAAATTTAAGTGATATACTACAACACAGATGATGGATGGTTCAAATAGATGTTTTAATTTGCCAATGCGCATGGTTTCATAGGTGTGCAGAAGTGGCCAGGCTCCAAAATCTGCTCTGGGACTTGTCAAACTGTAAGTGTCTAATTTTCAGCTGTTGTTTAATAATTGCTCTTAAAACACTCTGACACAAAGGAGTCATTGATCTGGGTTATATTACACTGCTTACCTTGGGGATTTTTTTTCTTCTTCTAGTTATTTTATCTGCTTGTAGTTATTGATATTGAGCAGCAGGAAGAAAGCTGAAGTTGAGACAGTCGATCCCTGGGGCGGCTTCAGTAATATTGGAAGTTGATTGCCCTTGAACTCCTACCATCAGAAATACAAATTAAAAATACTTTCTTCCACTTTATGGCACATAGGAATTCATCTTGTTGACAAAAGGTAGTGATGATGGTGGTGTGGATGCTGTCAAACTGAAGAGAAATTGTTCTAAGTGCATTTAATTTGGATAAGTCCACAGAATGGAGGTCACAGAGGACTCTTATGTGGTGTGAAAAAAAAAGAGGAAAAACGAAACGTTTAGGTTCTGTGAGGAGCCACATTAAGAGCAGCTTATCTACTGCAGAAGTACAGTGGGGTGTCTAATCTCTCACACACTCACCAGCACACCTAAACAACACACAGAAACACAGACATGCAAACTGGTGGGAGATGTGGAGGGTATGAGGAGTGCGTGGGGGGGGCAATCCAGTGTTATCCACCTAATTCTGTCTCCAGCAACACTCCCCACTCACTGGATTAGCTAGTGGGCTTTGTCAATACACTGTAGAGAGGCAGGGAGAGAGCAAGCCTGCGTGTGTGTGTGTGTGTGTGTGTGTGGGGGTGTGTGTGTGGGTGG
>VVHJ01022460.1:12783-23495 GCA_015107715.1 Tylochromis polylepis
GGGGGCGCTGAGCGAGAGATCAATCAAGAAGCCGAAAGAGAGGGAGACAGCATTGCCTGTGCCTGAGCTGTCATTATACAGCAGGCCTCCATTATGGAGCTACAGCAGAGAACAGAGTACATCTCTCTCTGACCTGGCTTGCTCACATTGTCCTGAACACACACTCACACAACTAAACACGCAAGCACGCAGACACCACTGTGCAACAAGCAAAGAGAGCAGTCTTTCTGTCTTCTACCTTGTGTGGCTTTAAATGATACGGTTGTGTACGTGAACGTGCATGTGTGTGAACACCTTATTATTCATCCCTCACCTCCTACTTCTTTTCCTCTCGTACACTCACTGTTTTCACCCCACCCCCAACCTGCCTTCCAGCAGCCAGCAACAAAAACACAGAGATTTCAAAAGACCAGCCGGCATCTCTCTCCCTCTCTTCACCTTCTTCTCTTCAATTCTCCAACGCACACACAGCCACAGAGAAACAGTGTGTCCTCAGGGCAGGCACGAGCTGAGATGATTTTCTCTCCTCTCCTCCTCCCTGCATCCGACTTACCCACCCCAACAGTGCCATTTCCTCTGTCTGTTAATTACATAGCGGCTGTGGTAGGGGTGGCTGGGGTTGTGGTTGTGTGTGTGCGCGTGAGCGCATGTCATCTTGGGAGTGTGTAGTTGTGTTCTCGGAGACACCAGCGTGGGCGTATGACAGAACAGTCTGGTTACGCTTCACAATGCTGCTTAGAGAGTGTGAACACACACATGCAGAGATACACATTCAGCCACACAAACACGCATAAGAGCCTCCTGTCTGTGTTTCTGGCTCTTTGTGGTTGATGCCCCAGGAGTCAAGCTGCTGTCTGTATGGCTGTGCCCTCTGCAGCCTCTTGCTGAGGGGGACACAGCCTTGCTGCTCCCCTGATGAGAGGGCCTGCTTCAGCCCCAGCCCTCTATTTGTGAGAAAGCATGGAGGCTGTTAGCTCAGATATTACCATGTCCTGCCAACTCCCTCTTTTAATCAACCTCACCTGTTACAGAGACAGAAAAAGGGTGACAGATTGGCTCCAAAAAAGGGAGGGTGACATTACAAATGTTAAAGATCTCCCACACATGAACTCAAAAACCAAAACACAAAAATCTGCCATGGAGCTTATCATCTTTTCTGCACCTGTGTGGTCCTTTAGCAAACGTTTAGCCACATAAACTGATACATACACAGGCACAGATGACACACACAATGCTCACAAATAAGGAGACAACCTATATATCCCACAGACCTGAATAAATTGTATTGTTCTGAACTGTGATACTCTCAGTGCTTGGGGACATCATTGCATGTAACATATTTTGGTTGTTATCATCATTCAGCTTGCTCCCTCCTCCTCTCTTTATCTCCCTCCACAAGCCTCCTCAGGAGATGAGCAGTTTTTTTTGCTGGATTCTCTACATACACTCCTCACTTCATCCGCTCTCCCTTTTCTATTCTCTCTGTGATGTACTCTTCTGGGTTGTGGTTGCCTAATTAGCACTGCAAGTGCTCTGCATGGGCCCTGACTCCCAAGCGGCATCACCGCACACACACAAGCAGACACACACAGAGACAAACATGCACACAGCACCCACTTGACTTTCCATAGCTGTTGCTGAGAGTTGGCCTGTTGTAATCTTGTAATTGGTATAATTGGTGTGTGTTCCTGGTCATGCATGCGTGTGCGTGTCCAAATGTGTGGATGCTGCACAGTTTGATGAGTGAACCTCTCTTCTCTAGGCGAGCATGAAGAAGGCAAACCACTGTCACCATGGCCAAATCTTTGTGAGTAGCCACAAAAACAAGGCTTTGCCACAGAGCTGAGACTTGTGGTGTCCTTGAGTCTCTCAAGTACTTGACAAGTACATCATTTGCAGAACAGTCATTTATTTAAAAAGTGATTTTAATATTTCACAACGTTCAAGGGTCAGTCCAGATTAATCATAATGGCTCTTGCAATGCTTAAAAATTCAAATTCAATTAAAAATTTCTCAGTAATATTACAATGAATTTGAGCATTGCTTGGTTATTTGCTGGACCAGCAAATTGTGTGCTTTAAGATCAGATCCACAAAGAATGCAAAAAGAATAAGGAGTGGTTCAAAAGTGCAAATGTTCATGACTTATCTAGTTAGCACAGGGAATATCTAAGGATCAGTAAGATTAAAGCTAGAACAGTTACACAACCTTACAGAAACATTTAGTCAGTTGTTACTTGGTTATTTAACCAAAAGAAAAACAGCTGGCAACAACTATTTTGACAACTAAGCAGTCAATTTAGTCATGCAACACTTTGTCAGGTTCCAGTTTCTCAAATTAGTTTCTTTATCCTTTCTTTTCTTGTCTTTTTTTCCCCCTTTTTAAATGAGCAAACTTATACCTTGGGCCTTTATGAATCTTTATAAATTGTAATATTTTTATGTTTACATTTTTATTAAATTTTTTTTAAAGTTTGCATGAGAAGAAATCATTATTAGTCATAGGATTAAACCATTCAAGTATATTAAACTTTCTGTTAAACGTAAACATCCGTTTGTGTTCTATGTGCACATAAAACACAGGTGCCTGTACTTGCCATGGTACTGTGCAAATGTAACAAAAAAATGGATTGGCTTGCACCGATCCACAGATTTTGTGGTGCAGAATGTGTTAAGGGGCAATGAAGTGTGCAGCGTGCTTGTGCAGGTGTTGAGTACATCAGAATGATATTTCTCAATGGCTTACTCAACATTTAAGAGATTCACTTACCATCCTAAAAGAACGGCAAAACAGTTGATTGCCATAATGCATACATTCATGAGATTGAATAGACTGGGAAAGCCATGCAATGATATACCCCTCTGTGTGTTTACGTTATCCACTCACTAAATTATTGGAAATTATGTCAATCGGTGGCAATGCAACGAGAAATGCATATGGTTGATGTGAAACTCAAATAAGCGACAACACATATGGAAGATGTGAAACCGAGATATAAACAAAAATACAAAAAGAACAGTTCCCAAAATGGATACCCTTTTAGTTATGCAAATACCAGCCAGATAAAACAAGTCTAACTGGCAACTAGATTCTCTGTGAGAGCACGTTTAACACGGCAACTGTGCCCTCCACCAACACAGGCATGCAGCTCTGTCCATGAGCTGATTAAAACACTTGGCCGCAAAATTGCTTCACTTCTTCAGGCACATATCTGACCTTGTGCTCATACACAATGAGGCATGCTAACAAACAGACACATACAATATGACAGTCAGCTGATATGGCAGATATCGCAGAGACAGAGGAAAAGACAGAAATGGAGGAAACAAGAGAGGCAAAGAGTCATGTTGAAGAGAGGTGGAAGCAGACACAGATAGAGGCAAAAAGAGATGATGATGTGATAGCAGAAGAAAAGGCCTTTGTTGAAAAGTAGCCCTTAGCACAAAGCTGGTTTATAGTGTGACTGGAGAAAGCACAAGACGGACAGACACGGTATGTGAATTGTGCTGAGGTACACACACCAAAAAAAAAAAAAGTTTAATGAAAGAGGCTCTACTTGGTGAGGGCAATAGTCAAGTATGGTCAGTATTGAGTGTGTGTATGATTCGCTTATCAACTGCTCTCATGTTGCCTGTGTTGTGTTTATTTGGCCAGTGCTTATCAGGCTCTGGGGTATGACAACGACAGCAGCAAACATGAGCTACACAAACATACGCATATAATCTAAAGAGGTGGTTTGGTCTGCTCAATGTAGCAAGAGCGGCTTGTGTGAATGAAAATGTTTTCTTTTTTATCGTACGCCTCAGGCAATCAAATCCAAACTGAAGCTTCAGAATACGAAGTTGAAACTGTGACAAAGTTGCTGGAAATTACTCCACAGATGAACACTGCGCCCTGTTGTCTAAATGAAATCATGATGGCTACCAAAGCAGTACGTCTCCAATGCAGTTCAGGGAATGGCTCTGGAAGCATGGGACTCAACCACAATGGAGAGCAGTGTGACTCACCTTGCTTCTATAAAGATTCCCCGCACAGTCCTCATGTTCAAAAATAATGCACCCTGAAAAATGTGACACTAAACTGGGGAAAACAACGATTTAAGTTCCAATCAAGCCAAAGTCAAAGTGAATAAAAGTGTTTCCAGTTACGAGAAGTAAAATATGGCAAAGTCAGAGAATATGTATTAAAGATTAATGGAGCGTCTCGGTCAAAAAAAGTGAACCCACTGGAGAAATGCTTTAAACCTACATTCTTCCAATGCCCAGCACAAGAAATACTCTTCTGGTTGCAAACAGACAATACAGACTGTATAGAAGTCCATACTTCTAACTTGATTTATGACCTAGTTAAAGACTTTCCTAATGAGTTTATAGTTCTAATCTCTACTTCAAATCTTAATTAAAAACAGCACGATGTTCACTGTGTGAGTTATGGTCCCATACAGAATAATATAGAAGATAGAGAATGATGTGATTTCGGATATGGCTACACAGAGGTTGATAAATGGCCATCGTATGAACACGCTGTGTCCTCATTTTCTCAGATCTACTCACTCATTACACCCAGCTTTAAAAATAAATAAATAAATAAAGTGTTCAAGTTGAGGCTTCAAAATGGGACTTCCCAAGCCAATGTGTGACATTGTGGCCATCTTTTAAACACAAACTATAGTTTAACTTTAGGTGAAGCTGCACAAAAAAATGTGCATCCTTTAGGTGAAAAATGGTAAAAGGTTAACTTGTGTGACAGTGATAAACATCCACTTTTACAGATGAAGGTACCATACGGGACAATAATGCCCAACAATGCCTTGACACTAATTTCCATGTTTAACAAATTATTCTGATCATGTAAACACAGGTACAATGTATGTCCTGCTAGTTTTTACCTCTGAGATCTCAGATCTACTTGGAATATTTTTTCAGCAATGTAAAGCGATCCTATGCAAGTAACCCTTATTACAAGGACTTGAGTCTACAAATTGAGGCCAAGACTCTCATTAAAACTCTCATAGTCACGTCTACTTGCCATCAGTGTAAAAACTGTACGTATTTAAATGCACTTATATCGGGTAGCTTTTACACTTCGTACAGCCTTCCTGATATATTACTGGAGAATTAGGCTACTGTTACTGAAGTCCTTTGTTTTTATGTACAATTAACTGTCTAGCCTCATAATAATGTGGTGTGTCACAAGGCGTGTGAGTGTGCCAGGCTGTATGACAAGCCCTTAATGTCTTTAAAAGCATGCACTAACCAGTACACACATAACATAATAATAAAATGAAGCAATGTTTAACAGCAGTGCTGGGTGACAAGACATGCATCTCCACACATACTACAGAGCAGGTTTAGCTTGCTCTCATACACAGAGTAAACACACACATAAAGTAATAAGTAGCTTTATTACTGGAAATAAGGAGGAAAATGTTGCAGGCCTGAGAAAAAAAGGAGGACATCAGACACAGGAAGCTTTTGGCTCTCTAACTCTATACTTTACTACTTCTTTCTACCTGTGGAACTGTCTGCTTGGTCCTTCACCCAACGTCCCATCTGTCTTCCCTTCAGATAAATACTTTATGACCTATTTGTTCAGCTGTCTTCACTGGTCATCACATTTACAGCTTACATTTACTACAGTTTTTTTAAACACCCAATAGGAGATTCTTAGAAAGACAATCAAACACACAAACTCAATTCATCCTAAAGGGAAAAGCCATCAAACCAAGGTTAAACCTACAAAATCTAAGACATGCCCCATGAGAGTTCTAGCTAAGGATACAGAAGGGCAAAAAACACAGAGAGGGAAAGACAGAGAAGGAAAGGAAACATGGGAGAGGGTATGTAGACAAAACAGGGAAAAAAAGCCCTCAATTTCCTAAACGTCCCTACACTTGTGTTCTCTTCCATCACAGAGCCAGACCACAGACAAATCCAGCCCTGTCACACAAAGAGAGTGGTAAATGCACCCACAATTTCATACCACCTAAGGACATTGTTGTAATGCTAGTAAAAGCCAGGCCTCACCCAGTTAAACACATCCCATTCTCTGTAATAGGGAACTATGTAAACCCATGCAAAGGCCTTTCTACAGTCTGTGCTATTCAAAGCTATCAATGTGGGCTGTTGATAAGAAAATGCAAAGTGGGTCACCTTTAACTCCAGGCTCCTTGTGTAAACAGTACAGGAAGCTGCTTGGGACTCTCCTAATCACTCTCTAAACAGAGCCAGGTGCTGTTGCCACAGACAAACTGTCACCAACACTCTGCTCAACACAGCTGCTGTCTAGCCCCCAGACACTCACAGCACTGCAGGCTACCACAGCATGACAAACAGCACAACGACACCTGAAAACATGCCAACCTCGTATAAGTGCTCTCGCAGCATAAAGCTTCAAGAACTTTTAAATGGCAGATTACAACTGAAAAAATTCTGTTCCTCAGAGCAAGATTTGCATAAGTAATCTCCTACTCTTATCATGTGATGAACCATCAGAGACATGTAAGTCTGTGACAAGAGAGGATAAATCCAACCAAATTCAGCTAACTCACTTCTGCCAACAACGCTAAATTTGTTCCTCTTAGTATATATACTATCTTGCTAAGACTTAATTTTCACAAACTGTGGTAGAAAAACAAAGAACACTTTTTAGTGTCTCAGAACATTACTGGACAATCAAAAAGTTTCTGTTAGTCACTCCAAAAGGTCTTCATTTAAAACAAGCAGAAAATCTTCATTATCAGCAGGTGCTTGTTCTCTTAAACTAGGCCAGGCACAGTAGAGGCTTTCCTGATGAGGAAACAAATTGCATCACATAGAGAAGTTGCATTACAGTTAAACATAAGTAGGCAATTTAATACTCCTTTCTACCTACTGATACTGCATAGAGTGTAAAGTGGTGGCTGACGATCAAAAAAAAAGATTGTAGACAAGATCAGGCAGACAGGTAAAAACTGAAGGCTATTAATGCAGAAAACTCAACAGCCAGCAGAGTGTTTCATAGGTGCAAAGTTATTATCTTAAGTCCACCGAACAAAAGAGCCATCACAATTACATAGTTGTGGTAAAAACAACATGTACATTCATGCAGCAGCGTCGTTTTTATCCACCTTAAGTATGAAACAATGCAAACTGCACCGCCCTGCCTCCATCTAGTTTGTTAAGCAAAGAAGAGCTGAAAATGCTTTTTCAGTTTTTAGAAGTGCAGTCAGCAAATTATACATGAATACCAAAATACCAAAACTGTGCATCTGTGTCCTGCATATCTGAAAATTCATTACAGTGACTTCTATGTAGTTTTTATCAATAACATTGGATTATTAATTACGACCTGGTTATATTGAGTTAAAATTACCTGCCCGTTCCATCTCTATTAGCAATGACTGATCCTAAACCAGCAGCCTTGTGACATGATCACTGTTGTGGCCCAAAAACCTAGTGAAATGCCATGCTGTAGTGGGGAAAAAAGAGACATGAAAATAAAACCCCTAACAATTCTATCTGTGAAATCACTACTTCAGGCTTTATTTTAAGAGCCCACAATTTGCAGTCCCATTGTAATAACAGAGATCCCTAAATAAATTAAAAGCAAGATTAGAAACTGCTTCTCCAGCTGAATGACAGGTTTTATAAGATGGAGAAAACACAGGAAATCATCCATTCTGCTCTCAATCTACATCCACATGAATGAGTTTCATTTTAAAATTAAAAAAATCTCTATCCGAATGAACATTTTAGCACGAAAACATATACTGGAATTGTCACAAAGCAAATACGGCACAATGGGAAAGGAGTACCCGTGAAATAAAAATAAAATGGCACAGAGTACAGTGACCTAGCTAGATGGTTTTGGCTTAATTTTTGTGTATGATAGTACCCATCAGGAAATGAAAGTAGCAGTTTGTGTCACTGTTTCCAAGATTATTCTATTTAAGGAACCTAAAACATTGTAGTGTTGGCATTGTTGCACTGTTGCAAATGTAGCAAAAGTTACATGTTTTTAGTTAAATTAAAACGTAATAATCTGTCTATAGCCTCAATTTTTTTCTTTTTTTTTTACATCTAATAAACATTTGGTGATTAGGAATAGTTAATTAAAAAACATTTATACTGTGCTGAAAGGCATAACATCAGAGGGAGTGAGAGCTGAATCTGTGAAAGCAGTCTAATATGAACTGGTTAAATGGCAGGTTGAGCATGTGTTCATGCGGAGGATTTCCTGTATGAAACACAAATTAGTGAAGTGGTGACACCGGCTACCATCTGAGGTAAAAGATGTCAGTTGTAGGCTCACGTTAACCGCACTTGAAGAGAACTCCTAAAAGCACCTGAGTGGCACACATATCTAGCATATCTTGACTAAATACACAGTGAATGACAACCGTAAGATACCTTTACATGATTTTTTTGTTAGGTGTGAAACTAACTTTCTACATACAGTGTCTGTGATAACCAAAATACCTGGGACAACACCATTTCCTATTGTATTCTAGTGTCAGCTGATGTGCCCCACTCATTAATTTTTAATTGTCCTACACTGTATTTTCTAGCCCTTTACCCAGTAAGCCATTTCTAGCTCTCTTCTGAGCAACCAGACTGTTTCCCACGTCAGTAACAATAAGTAATGGATTAAACGCCTCAGAATTGTGCCAAAAATGTCAGAACAAAGTCATGACAGAGGGATAACCATGTAGCAATGAATGACCTATCTCCACCACCAGTCAGCAGCTGTTAAAGAGAAAGCAGGAGGCCAGATTCCCTGCTCTTGCAGTTATGGCAAAGCTTATCAGTAGCAGCTAAAACACACAACAAGGCTCCTTCTGGCTACAGATAAACTCAACCCGCCGCACGGTGTGTGCAGTAAAGCCTGTTGCTTCACCGCTGTGTTTGCAGGCCGTGTTTTAAATCCAGGTTGTGTGACGAGACTAACGAGTGGTGTGTGCGTCTGTTTGAGTGTGTTCCCCACAGAAGAAGAAGAAAAAAAATGAAAGAAAGAAAGTGAAGGAGCGCGTGGGATGTGATTCAAGACGGTCCACCTGCCACGCGCACGCGTACAAACACGTACAGGGTGAGATCCTCCAACCCGACAGCACCAAAATGGTCAAGATGCGTTAGCAGTCACATTTAGAGGAAATGCCCCGAGAAGGAACACAGAAAAGACAACAACTGTTAAGGAGCCAAGCGAACTGAAGACTGCGGATTAACAACAAAGTAAATCCATCAATACAGTTTTAAACAGGCTAAAGAGTCCGTGTCAAAAGGGTCTAAAGTGAGCGTAAATGGCTTAACGCAGAAACCCCGGGCTGTGCTTTAATGGGCTAATAACAACAGTGAACCGGTAACAATGTTACAAGAAGTTCATTTGAGGGGGTGGGGGTCGGCCGCTTTTCTTTACAGACCTTCGGCTAATCTGCATTTTAAAACACGATTATATTAGTCCTTAATAACAAGTGGGCAACGAAATATAAATACTGAACGATATTAAGGGCTAGATGGCCGCGTGAGCGCACCGGAGCGATTCCTTTTCTTTCTCTTTCTGTTGCACTCTCTCTTGTCTCTTTTTCACACATTAGCACGCACACACAAAAGCACGCGCGCGCACACCCGCGAGGGCTATACACGCACACACATATACACACACACACACATACAAGCGCTCGGCACCGACCTTCGAAAAAATAAAATAACAAGCACCCGTTTCCTCGACATAGTAACGACTTCCTCAACAAACCCTCGCCGTATGCTCGCTCGTTTACACAAACAACCTCCAGGTTTGAAAACAGATTCACACAACAACAACAAAAAAATCACTCACCGCAAACAAGTATGGGCTATTCCAGTGTTTATAAATTGGTTTAAAAAATGTAAAAAGAAAATCTCCTTCCGTTAGCGGTGAAAGCGTTGATCCATCCTCCGTCGAGAACACAGACCGTGCACTTTTGTTGTCACGCAGGAAGCTCCGACGCCTAGCGAGGCCACAGCGACGGAGCACAGCAGAGCAGAGCGCCGGAGAGAGGAGGAGAGAGGCGGCCGGCTGCCGGGAGCCGAGAGGTGGAGCTTCCGCCCCGGCGGGGGCCGGACCACAGGCACACAGAAAGATGGGCAAGGCGGAGGGGGGCGGAGGGGGGCGTGGGTTAGAAGCACCTGCTCCCTCCCCGTCACGCCCCCAGTCAACAGGGCTGACCTCGCATAGTCATCCCAGTGGGACAAGAATGCACGTTAAAGTCCTCACCAGGATGTAAAGGGTTAGACTACTTCCTGATCAATTAAAATGAAATTCGCATTAAGTTAGTCTGTAATTTAAATTTCTGTTTCGTATGTACGCATGCGTATGTATACTAATATCTAATATTAGTTATATTAGTAGCTCACCTTCAGTAGTATCTTACGAAATACATTGATTCAAAATAGATCACTTAATTTAATCATATAGTCCAACAAAAACAGCTATCATTGCTCTTTTGTTTTGTTAATTGCCACTACAGCATGACAACACAGGGTACAGTAGGTAATTTAGAAATGAAAGTAATTCTAGCAAATGTCCACAAGGGGACAGCCGACCACAAAAAGCACACAGAAGCCTCAGCAAAAAAAGCCTTTACCCCCGTCTGGCTTATCAATGGTTTTACAGTGGATTAGATACCAGCGACTGCACAGGCTGTAAAATCAAAGCCAAACTTGTAAACAGTAAAGACAGGGTGTTCTCGTGATGCC
>VVHJ01022464.1:1961-12782 GCA_015107715.1 Tylochromis polylepis
CAAATATCCACAAAAAAAAAAAAAAATTTTTTTCTTTAACCTCCCAAAAAAGAAAAAAAAAAAAAAAAAAAGGTATTGCAGAGGAAAGTTTCAACATGAAGGGAGACAGAAGAGTCACGCATAACAGCAACAAAAAATGTATTCACTTAGGGTGTGTCCTTCTTTTACGTATACTCTGTTCAGTACTCAGAAACAAGTTGAGGCAAGGCAGCAATCCCTGTTCTTGGAATCTTCAAACATTAAAAAAAATGAAGCTAAGTGCTTTTCCTCTTAAATCTTTGAAAAATAAATCAATAAGTAATATATCGAAGGGGTTTTATGCCAATTAATACTGTCCGATGAGATTTAATCAATCAGATTAATATTGGTACACCTCAGAAGGTACATGTGTGGAGACGAAGACTCTTATTCATTGTGAAGTGACGACCCTCAGAATGATTCCTGGTGGTCCCCAGATTGCCACAAGTACATCTGAACCAAGGGTGGTGATTGCTCCCGTATTTTCACATCCTACCAGAATTACCCGGAAACAACGCACTTCGTTGCTGTGATCGTTTTTACACTGTCTTGGCGAAAAAGAGGCACAGGGAGAGAGGGAGATGAGGGACATCTGGGGGAAGCGCTAGCCTTTCGTCTTAACCACACCCACAAAGAAATTTCTCAGCGCTGCGCTCCCTTACCTGTCGAGTAGAGCCAGATCTGTGCGCTAAAGAAGCCAAACGACCTCAAAGAAACGACAAATCATCGGGGAATATACATGTTCTTGCATCGGTTTGGAACAATTATGGATTAAACTTCTTGGGTTAGTGAAAACCTTTTTCTTCCTCCTCTTGAATTTGAAAGTCAAACTTCGTAAATTTACTTCGCGTTTGCGCAAGTTGGAAATGATCGCAGGCTGAGTGATCGATTCGCTGTCTTTCATAGAGCAATTTATGTAACTGTAATTTATCTCTGGTGGATGAGAAGAGCCATGTACCGAAGGAGGGACATACTCACCACGGTGTCCAAAATGTCCAAACAAACAAACAAACGAAAAAACCGCAAGACACTCCGTGCGTAAAAGGCTTTTTTTTTTTTTTAAGACCTGTAAAGATTCAAAGAACCAAGTTTACTCGTTAACAAATTCACATAAGAGGCCTGGTGCTTATTTCTCTCCTTTTAATGTTGAACTGCTTAACTATAAAGTTCCAAAAAGTACTTTTTATGTGTATGAGCCCTGGGTGTGTTAGTGTTGGTTCAGCTATTTCCTTTTCGAGCAAGCTGGCATGAGGCCTTCTCATAATTATGTTTGTTTCTGGTAGCGCTGATAGATTAGAAGTGGGAGCTGTTTTTAAATAAAAATCAGTTTTGGAAGATCGACTGCTATTTTTTTCTTTTAAGTAAGAAAATGTTTTTATTTTTAAAGAAAGCCTCTTATGTAAGACCTCACCAACACTGGCGTTCAGAGTCTCAAAGCAGAAAATTCAGCTGATAGTGAATATATGCTCAACCATTCTTCATTTTACCACATCCAGGTCTGAAGATAAACTGCTACCCGTAGTTCCAGAGGTGAGATACTTAACTGCCAGACTAGACCATGGACTGGAAGACCTTTCAAGCGCTCCTCAGTGGGGTGAACAAATACTCCACGGCATTTGGGCGTCTTTGGCTGTCAGTGGTGTTTGTGTTCAGGGTGATGGTGTATGTGGTAGCAGCAGAGCGAGTGTGGGGTGACGAGCAGAAGGACTTTGACTGCAACACCAAGCAGCCCGGCTGTGCCAACGTCTGCTATGACCACGTCTTCCCCATCTCCCACATCCGCCTGTGGGCCCTGCAGCTCATCTTCGTCACCTGCCCATCATTAATGGTGGTCATGCATGTGGCGTATCGTGATGACCGTGAGCGCAAGTACAGGGCCAAGCATGGTGAGAACACCAAGCTGTACATCAACACGGGCAAGAAACATGGCGGCTTATGGTGGACCTACCTGATCAGCCTCTTTGCTAAGACGGGCATCGAGATTGCCTTCCTCTACATTCTCCACCGAATATACGACAGCTTTTACCTGCCAAGGCTGGTCAAGTGTGAAGTGTCACCTTGCCCCAACATCGTGGACTGCTACATCGGTCACCCCACTGAAAAGAAAGTCTTTACATACTTCATGGTCGGAGCTTCAGCCCTCTGCATTGTCCTGAATATCTGTGAGATCTTTTATCTCATCTACAAGCGCATTATGACGTGTGCAAGAAAGATTAAAAGACGCAACCGTGCCATGAACATCCAACAGGACGACTTCGAGGACCCCTTTAACAACTGCAACCGTGTTGGGTCGAAACATGATCTAAAGGAAAAGCCTGCATTCCTCAAATCTTCATACAGGTCTCCTCCGTACAGGCCGTCTGCACTGAGACTCGAGGAGAAGATACGCGCCTCCGCTCCTAACCTATCCATTTCATGATCAGAGCTGAGATCAGGCCAAAGAGCAAAAAGCTCTGCAGAGTTTGGGCTACAATCCAAAGACAGAACTAAAAAAAAGCGAGAGACTCAGAACAATGAGCCAAACTGCATTCTGTCAGAGCCTGGAAGCTGAGTCATCAGCACTGGATTCATCCTGTGGACCCTTGTGTCCACATGTAAGACTTAAGGAGCACATGAACTTTTGTTTACAAGTCAAAACCCACTTCATTTACAATTTGGCTTGAGACAAAATTGGTTTTAATTTTTTAATAAAGGTTCACTCTGTGGGGAAGGGTGGTGGTGACGGTGGTAATTAAGCCTCCCTGCCAGTGTCCACAGTGTCAGAGCACCCTGCTGCCCCCGTTTTGTTTCTGTGATCCCTTTATTTTAATTTTGACCTAAATCATGGATTTCCGTTCCCAATTTTATGGTAAAGAGTTGTGCAGTGGAGTGTGGACGCTCGCGTGGTGATACTCATGTTTGAGGAATACTTGAAATTGTGCATACAGGCTTAAAAAATGAGTTTTCGATTACATTTCTTTCTCAAATAGGATTAACTGTGGTAACAAAAATGCATTTATTGTTGTTGCATTGTTCTTTCTGAATCCTCAGTAGACATCGGTTGCTTGGTCTCAGGTTTATGCTGTAGACACGCTGTGTTTTGACGTACTTGTACACAACTCCGCCTGATCCAAGACCACTGTTGATTTAAAAGGTTAAAGGAATGCTGCTGTTTAATTCAGCGCTGGTAGAGCTGGAAGACTGTGGAGTAGCCGGGAGGACAGTCACACACACACAGATGGCTCACTGAACCGCATTCAAGTATTTTTGTGAGTCACTCATCAACCACTGTAGAAGTCTGGTGGAACTGTATTTCCTGTCCTTGTTAATATTTCATTTTTATAATTGTAAAGATATAAAATGTTTTGAATATGTTTCTAATTGGTCTTTTATCAGAGCGTCACGCTATGCCAGTTTATCAAATGCCTCCTGCCTGATTATCTGAGATCTGCCAGAATAAAATAAATAAATAAAATCCTTGGGGAAAAAATGTGCTTTTCATAAGAATTATGTAAAAATGCAGGTCCCCGCAGTGATTAGTTTTCTGAAAAAAATATCTATTTTATAACAAATCCAAATAAGTTTCTGATGAACTCTCTTTTTACATTTACATCACACATTTATGTACGGTCAAATGGATTTGGTACATGGTGTCATACCGGGGAAAATGTCTTTTTATTCCTATTCAACATTCATCCACATGTTAACCAGAGCTCTACTACTATGAGTCTACATTCATAGTACCAGATATTTACCCCGAAACGTCTGAAGGACAGAGCTCAAGCAGTTTGCTTTAAAATGTCTAAAAACAGCCCCTACCTTCATCCTCTAAAGGATTTTAATTTTATATAGAATTTCTTGTTTCTTTGTTTGGGAAAACTAATAACAGTGAGGACCTGAAATTTTCTACAGCTGCTATTTAAGAGGTGACTTTTATCCCCTTGATTAATGTTTTAGGCCAACGTGTGATGGTCAGGTGGGACGTCACCGTTATGTTCAAGTTGTTTCAAAAACATATTTTCAATTTGAAAAGTACTTTCACATTTCTAAACACTTTAGAGTTTAGATTAGAAGCAGACACGGTGTGCACAAAGATAAAACTAAACATGCCATCAGCACATCTTTAGTCCCACAGTACCGTAGGATCTTTAGCCTTCTCATTATTTAACACCAGTTTGTTTTTTCTGTTGCACGCTGTCTCGGTCATTAAGAATAATCAGGCTTTTCTCTCGTCTCAGACCTCCAACGGACATTTCTGTGGAATCTCAATCTGCCTGTCGGGCTCGCAAATCCGGTTTTAAAAGGTGCAGCAAGCAGAACCATTTTTGTTATGCAGAGTCATTTCCGCAAGCTGGAAAATTACTATAGAGATGGTGAAGATGCACTCTCACCTCCATTGTCTTTTGTAGTTGATGAGTATTGCAAAATCATTGCATTAAGGTTACTAGTTCACAACCCAGCTGGGGCCTTTCTGCAGGAGCTGCACGTTCTCTGGTTCCCAAAGACGTACACGTCATGTTAACTGACGACGCTAAATTGGCTGTGGGTGTGAGGTATGCTTAAAAAGCGCTGAATAAATGCGAGTATAGGTATAACTAACTTTGAAGTCACAGAAAGCATTCCAGATAAAAGACGCATGTGAATCCTTGAAATCCTTAAGATTCCAGACACAATTTATTAAATAAACTTTACTTTTAAAACTAAATGTTTACAGAAACATGTGCATTTTAGATTTAAAAATAAATACATTTAAAATAAAAATAACCTGTGGTAAATACAGGTTTTTTTTGTTTTTTCACAAGCCGGCTGAATGCCCGAGTCGAGGATGGAGGATGATGGAAACTCAAAACACGTTTGTCTTTTCTGCCATAAATAGTGATGTCATCCATACCCACGACATGCTTACTGGATAATTTATTGTTATAAAGTCTGGGGATCATGTTGGCTTGCCCACTGCCTGGAATCTAATGTAAGCACACCATTAAAACACAGGCACGCAGGTTGTGGTGCGATTACACTGACTTTACATAAGGCACTGTTCCAGCAAAGCTATCATGTTAATATCTAATTAGATATTTTATTCTGATTCGACTGGCATAGCCCACTGATCCCGATCTTCCATAGAAGATAAATTAACCCAAAAATCACAGAGAGGAGATCAGCTCCAGGATACGTGATCACGCTTCAGTGTTCAGTCTGAGAGAAAGAAAGAGCCTCCTCTACAGTTTGCAGGCTGCCTGTGCCACCTTGGAGCTGGTCTTCCTGTTGAGGGTTCGACAGATGAAAGCTCCAGCATCCATCAGCTTTGAGAGGTCGACTCCCTGGGGTAAAGACACAAAGTTTAAGGGGTCATATTAGAGCACTTAAGCAAGGAAGTTGTAATAATCTTCAAGTAGCCATGCAGCAGAACGATCAGCATCTACGCAGACAAACTGTGTCCTCCTACCGTCTGAATTCCAAGTCCGTGCAGCATATAAACTACATCTTCAGTCGAAACATTCCCAGAAGCCCCCTGGGCATAGGGACAGCCTCCCAGTCCAGCTACTGATGAATCCACCACACTGATTCCCATCTGAAAAAAACAAAACAAAAAACCACCACCACACATAAACACAAAGCATAGAAATCAGGAAAGACAACAGTGCACTCTCAGTTACAGCTATCCAAAAACACCAGGTTTTCTTTTAAAGAGAATGAGCGATAATTAACAGCAAAATGGTGCGATTAAGAAAAAACACAAAAAAGCCATAGCACCGCCAGCTAGAAGTGAATGGCTGTCACGTGACTTCCTCTATATACAAATAAAATCATGCGGAAAGAAAGTTAGAAGCAACAGAATGACTCTTCCTTTTCCCCCCCTTTACAAACAAAGAAGCGTCAGCCTTGCTGCAGCTCGCTCAGTGTTCAGAGAGGTGTTCCTCACTCTCCTGCGCCGAAAAGCAGAACCACAAATAATATTTTTCCTCTGTATTTTTAAAGGGTTAAAACGTAGTGACAGTGAGGTGACCTCATGCCTGATGATCATAAGGCTTCCATGCAGACACTTTTAGAAACAAGTATACAAAACCCAGCCTAATGAAATCAAATATTCGAGTACAATCCTTCAAACAACAGATCAGCTACATGGACATCCAATTATCCTATCTGCATTACTCAAAGATTAACCCTAGAACACTAACGGCAGGTGATTTTCACCCACGTGTCTCAGAAACGAGTGGATTCAAGAGCAATTTCCCAGCTCCATTATTTATTTTAGTTTTTTTCATTAACAATTCTCCAATTTTCACTAATTGTAGAGCTTCTTTATAGAGTCTCCTGATGATGATTGTATAGGGGGAAATAAAAGTACTTCAATTTGCCATGTATTATTGTACTTTTATTTATGGCAAGTATTTTTTTAATCGGGTATATTACATCGAGTAAGAAATACCCCACGTTAGTGATAGCGCACGCTGCTGTTTTGGGGTTAAAATCGTCTCAAACAAGCCTGACCTGTAAAGCTACAAGAATGTTAGCCAGAGCCTGGCCGTAGGTGTCATGGCAGTGCACCGCCAAGGCGCTGATGGGCACCTCTTTGGTCACTGCCTCCAACATTTTAGCCATGCTGCCTGGAGTTCCCACTCCGATGGTGTCACCCAGAGAGATCTCATAGCAGCCCATGGAGTACAGCCGCTTAGCTACCTGTGAGGCAGAGGAAAGATTGAGTGGCGACATCAATTAACGCCAAATAGATTTGTGTTTGTTTAAAGAAGCCAGAACTCACGTGTGCCACTTTTTCAGGTGCCACCTTGCCTTCATATGGGCATCCGACGACGCAGGAGACGTAACTGTGATGACAAGAAGCATATTAGCAAGAATTAGAGCGCAACTGAAGCAATTTAAAGGTTTGCTGACAGTTGAGAGGAGGCCATTATTCTTACCCTCTAACTGGCACGCCGGCCTCTTTAGCTGCTTTCATAACCTTGTCAAAGCGCTGTAAACTCTCATCCACTGAGCAGTTTATGTTCTTCTTGCTGAAGAGCTCAGACGCAGCACCAAATATGGCTACTTCTGTGGCTCCCGCCTTCACCTGGAGTAAACAAGAGCGTTTTTTTGTGAGGAATTGAGCTGAAGCACCAACGATCATGTTTGAATATGGCCATGGAGGATGTTTATGTAGGGACTGGTGATGAGATTGGATGCTTGACACTCACAGCAGCTTGGAAACCCTGGAGATTGGGGGTTAGGACTTGATAAGTCACCCCGGGCTTCCTGCTGATACCCTTCATCACCTCCACCTGGTCTGCCATCTGACATTTGGAGGACAGAAACCGATCAGCACTGACGAAAAGCAGTTATGCAGTTTCTGTACTGCCCTTAGCCGGGTGTGTCAGCATCGTGTGGGGTGGCGGATGCATACTCACCTGTGGAACCCACTTTGGGGAGACGAAGCTGGTGGCCTCGATGACGGACAGCCCCGAGTCTGACAGCATGTTGATTAAATTAATTTTTGCCTCTGTTGGTACAAGAGTCTGAACGTAGAAAGAGTTGGTTAGCAATGTAAGGAACGACATAACTAACTCGGGCAACTCCGTTATCTTCTGAAGACGCAATACACGAACTATGCGCCTGCGCCATAACAAATATACGTTACCTTCTCATTCTGAAGACCGTCTCTGGGTCCCACCTCCACTATTTTCACCTTCTCTGGAAGAGCCTGGCCCGCTCTTACTCCAGCCTAAAACACAAACAGAGAAGAAACAAGTGGTGTTAAATTACCAGCAGCTAGCTAATCAGGGGCCTCGGTTATGTAACGACAATTAGCATAACAGCTAGTGGACAAACACAGCCGTCCAGGTAAGGAGCGCAGTCCTACCTGCCCGGAGACATCACACAGAATTCAAACTCACTGCTCTGTGCGCCGCCGCGGAGCTGAACGACAGGCAGTGCTGGCCCATAACCGACGTTAAAGCGCTTCTGTGGACGAGCTTCATGACAGCCGCCATGATGGTCCAGCCTCCGTTCTGACGTCACGACGTCCCTTCCAGGCGCCGTCCTCACAGGCTGATGAAAGCACTGCGTGGACGCCATCTATGGGCGAAAGGGTGGAACTGTAAAAAAAAAATCGTTCAATTTTGATTTATAAAGCGCCAAATCACAATAACGGTTCCCTCCAGACGCGTTATAGTGTAAGGCATACGCCGTACAATACACCCAAAATCAGACGACCCCCTGTGAGCAAGCACTTGGGGACAGTGGGAAGAGAAAACTTCCTTTTAACAGGAAGAAACCTCCAGCAGAACCAGATTATTAGATTATTATCTTTTAATTTTTTAAATTTAGCTCACTTTTGCTTTTCCTTGTGTGGCCAGATATGTTTCCTTTCCTTTTAAAAATGTAATTAGGTCCACAATATCTGTAATTTTGCATCTGTACGCCATTTTGCATCTGTACGCCCTCACAGTGGTCAAATCGAAGCAAACTATCGATGAAGGACTTTGTGTTCGTAGTCCTTCATTTTCAGAGCTTCAGTGGTAAATGGAAAGGCAGTTTCACCAGATAAAACATCCAGAGTTGATTTATTGTTGAAGTACTGAACTTGTGTTTGGTAGCTTTTGTCTGGAACTTTCAGAATAAGGGTTAAAGACCAAAAATAAGTGTATCAGAGAAATAGCAAGAACTTCAGCAGACAAATAAAGTGAATGATCACAGAATTATTTCCATGGTTAAGAAAACCCCCCCACAACATCTAACCAAATCAAGAACATTCTTGAAGACGTAAGCAAATCATTGTCAGAGACTACAAAATATACCTTTATTTACGTAACTAGAGAAAGTTTACATCGAGGTACAAGAAAGCGAGATAACCGTTTGTCAGAAATTAACTGGACGATGATTGAATTTTTCCACTTGCCCCAATTTTCTTCCCTTTTTTCTTTCTTGCACTCATTTAAATAGGTCATATTCAACATTGTTGTAATATTTTGTGATTTATTATTTAAACTTTTTCTCACAGATGCTGTAATGATTCCACAGTTGATTTTATTGGTAATATGATGTCATTAAAAGGACAATTTGCATTCATTGGTGTAAAATTTTTGTATATATTGATGCATTCTTTCCAAGATGACAAAACTATATACAAAATGTTATATTTTTTTCATGTTTAGTTTATTGCACTTTTTCCAGTTTACCAGTTTTCCCACAATTTTTGTCCTTTATATTATTTATTTTTCTGTGATTATATTCTATTCTACATTTACACCATTTAATACTTTTAGAAGAATAAAAAACAGAGCCTCCTTTGGATGAGGAGAAGTGAACAACCGCAATCGTTCAGTTGTTCGTGATTAAAGTTAAAGAGCCAGAAACAAATTTATAAAAATATCTTTAATGTGTCCAAAAGTAAAAAAACAAACAAACAAATAAATTATGAATGTGTTTGTATCATACTGCATATCATAACAAAACATTTAAAAACGACTGTCCCTACAGGATACGGGTGATCATTCTGTCCTTCACCTTTTTGCTCAAAGGCCGGCAGAAAGCAGCAAAAAGGACCGAAGCTTTTCATGCACAAGAGAAAAAAAAGGCTTATTGAAAGGATTATAATATTATATTATGATTGACGCAAAGGAACCACATAATATGCATGCTTCAGATACTGCATATCTTTATGAAGCTGAACAGAAAACCTTCAATTATCTTTCACAAACCTCAACAAACTGATAAGAAAAGACTAAACTAATACACAACATATCATAAACGTGTGTTTTTACATGAGTGAGTCCCACACTTTATGCATAAACTCTCCTGCATGGCTTTAAAGTGCCCCTGTTATGCTTTTTGGGGGTTTTCCCCTATTCTTCACACCTTTATTAAAAGTAAAGTTGCACCCACCCACACAAAACACTAAAGTGAAACTGCCTGTGAAAGGCTGTTCTTCCGTTACTTCTCTATGTCACCATGTAAAATGCCGGTCTAGCAGCTAAACAAAGAATGCCTCAGCTACATCCAGTTGCACCAACTGCCTAAAAGTGTAAAATATGTCAGCAAACCAAATATTCTGTGAGGCTGGAAGAATGAAAACAAGTTTTTGGTGCCCTCCTGCTGATGAACTGAAGACCCGCTGAATTGCTTTGTTTTTTTTCCTTCCTTTTTAATACAAAAAAAACAAAAAAAACAACTAATGACAGTAGAAATCCCAAACATGATGCACAGCTAATCACGGCCTACCATCTTTTGTTGTGTTATAATACAGCCAACAAAACAGGTTTTATTTTTCCTGTTGTGCTTTAATTGTAACTCTTATATAACAATGTGTATTATGAAAATAATTTCCCCTCCAGAATCCAGTTAGATTTGTATTAATTAATCAAGCATCTTTTAGCCGTTTCTTTTAAACATTCCTCCACTATTGAACCATTTCAACTGCTTATCCATACTCTTAGCTAAAGATTTTAGCAGGCTATTTCATTTTTGCTCATTTCTTATGTGTTTTAATCATTTATGCATTATTTTTTTCACCCAATTCTACTATTTAACCATTACTTTCAATTAATTATCTGCCAAAACTTCTTTAGGTTAAATCAATTTTTTAATGAAATTGTAATTTAAATAACTGCTTCTGCTAAAGTACTCTCTGGGGTGCTCGGAACTCTGGCTGGATACCTCGCTTTCCTAGAACAGATCATTTCAGGCAGATGGTGAAAAGAGGTGCAGCAGTAACACTATGCATAGTACAATATGAGAAAAAATATTTTTTGAATACTCATGAATGTAAAGTTATTGTAGTAAACCCCCAAACTGAAAAAAAGCATACCAGGGGCACTTTAAAACACATAT
>VVHJ01022468.1:4559-25092 GCA_015107715.1 Tylochromis polylepis
TTTGAGAATATTCCACTTTTTTTTTTTTGTCAGAAAAAAAAAAAAAGCACGCGGCGTTGTATTCGACAGCAAAGTCGCCCCACTGAAGGCTTATTCTGGGCCTTAATTTTGATCCACCAGGATTATCGCAGTGTTTCATTGCAGGTGATTATGAACAAGTTCAGAGACCCAAAACATGCCGGTGGAAAACCCAAATCGGAGCCACTAGATCCCCTCACTGTAGGGTAACAGGCTTCAGATTTTTCCTTTAATGTGTCACCTGTCTGTCAGTGCTCTGTTTGTTCTTAAATTGCTCCCACCAAAGATGTGAGAAGAGCGGGCAAGGTAAAGGTGATTTCACTAAAATGTGATGCGTGGCACAATGGCATCATAAACTTTTGTTATGACCCAACTACCGCTGTACTTTATATTTTAGAGATACTTTTAATGGCACATTTGATCATCTTAAAAATAAATATTGGACTGGCTGTTTGAAGAGACCTCCTCCCACCACGGGTTGTATATTCCACCTTCCTTGTTCTGGGTCACAGGGAGGAGGGCCAGAGAAGACAAGGAGGTGCAGATTAGAGAAATGGGGAATGTGTTGAATACTTATGATCTTTAAAAAAAAAAGAAGAAAAAAAAAAGGCATTTACTGATTTGATTTATTTAACAAGCCGACCAAACATTTAAACAGAGGAAAACAAAATCGCATCCAAATGATAAAAATTATACCATTAATAATACAAATATGATCTATGGCACAACCAGTAGTCCTTATTCGCCACTAAAAGCATATCCTTTATTTCAGTGAGCATCGTTTCATTAGATTTTAATGCTGAGCCATCTCAGAGGTCAATAAAAGAGGGGAGGGGACATACTTTGGTCTGTTTGCCGAAATTATTTAATCTCTTGTTTAAGCACTCTTATCCAGTCCATTATTGGCTGGTTTCAGTACTAATGTCTCCTCCTCACAGTAGTCGATTAGGCTTTAAGTCACAATTAGGACTCGCAGTGAAAGCTTTTAAAGGTAAACTTATTTTTTGGTGATTCAGAGGAGCTGCAGTCCGTCCACGGCGACCGTGTCCATGGCGAGTCCGTTTTCCAAAGCGGTGTGATAGATCTCCAGGGCCTGCTCCAGGGGCAGCACCGCTCCCTCGCTGGTCTCAATGATAGCGATTGTCTCCCCGAACTCATTACACATGATGGTTGGTGCCTGTGAGGAGGGAAATTCAAAATATCAACACAGGAGGAGCCTTAACCCTGAGCTTTACGCATTTATAAATTGACCTCAACATCTGATTTATCTGTGTTAAAAAGCATAAAAACAGGCCTCATCTAAACCTGATTAAAACTTGGAGGAAAAAAGGTGGAAATCATCTCTTACCTGCTGTAGATCAGAGGATTGGATCTGGATGACTTGAGGCTGCCCGTTGGATACCTCCACGGCCGAGCTGGCCTCCAGGGCGGCTTGAGCGGCGGCCTCCTCGTCCAGCCTCTGCTGCCTCACGTGGGTCTTTTTGTGGTTCCTCAGGTTAGAGAAGGTCTTGAAGGCTTTGCCACACTGGGGGCACACGTGCGGCCGTTCGCCTGTGTGCGTTCGACGGTGCTCTGCCAGGTGCATGCTCTGGATGAAACCCTTTCCGCAGATCTCGCACCGGAACGGCCTTTCGCCCGAGTGTGTGCGCAGGTGTTCTCGCAAATGCGTGTTCTGACGGAAGCGCTTTCCACACACTTGGCAGGGGAACGGGCGTTCACCAGTGTGGACGCGCTGGTGAAGGGCCACTCCAGAGGACGACACAAACAGTTTACCACAGAGGGGACACTGGTGAGCTTTGGGCCGTTTCCCCGGGGTGCACCGTGGCCGCCCAGGCCCCAGGGTGAAGTGGCTCAGCCTGTGAAGTCGTAGATTGGCGGGAGAATTGAGCTTCTTCCCACAAACGTTGCAATCCAGGCTCCCTCTCACGAGGGTGGCTGAATCCCCAGACTCGGACGTTGAGGTGGAGGGCTCCAAGGTCAGATCTTTCCCTGCCTCTGCATGGCTGCCAGTCTCTTTGCCCTCCTCTGACTCTTTAGCTGCCTGGACCAGCCCGGGATGCTCCTGCACACAGTGGCTTTCTCGCTGCCTATTGGTCAGGAAGCCAGCCTCACAGTGAAAACAGGGAAAAGGCGCTGGAGATCCCGGATGCTGCGTGAAGCGATGTGCTGCCAACTTAGCAGGCCAGCGGAAAGTGGCGGGACAGTCGGGGCAGCTCAGCGTGGCAGCGCTAGAGTGAAGCAGGCTATGTTGACGGAGGTTAGACGACTGCGAGAAGGAGCGGTGGCAGACGTCGCAGCGGTACGGCCGCACGCCCGAGTGGATGAGGTTGTGCCTCGTCAGGTTGGCGAGAGATGAGAAGGTTTTGCCACAGTCCGAGCACTGGAAGGGCCTCTCACCAGTATGCGTGCGTATATGGTTTCGCACGTGGATCTGCTTCTTAAAAGACTTTCCACACATGCCACACACAAAGCTGCGCTCGGGAATGTGGGATTTGCGTCGATGTTGTACAAGCTGCAGCTGCGAGGTGAATGTTTTAGGGCACGAACGACAGGAAAAGGACCCCTTTTCTGATGGTGTGGCTGAGACAACATCTGCTTCATCCGTGGGGCTAGAGTACACCGCCACACCCGTGTCACCCCCGGCACCCCCGGCACCAGGCTCTGAAGCGGAGCCATCTTTCACCTGCTGCACATCATCAAGTTTTTCTTCACATGGCTCAGACACCTCCATGTCGTTTTCCCCCACCTTCTTCTCATCTTCACGTCTTTCTGCTTTGCTCTGAGGGCTTTGTTTAGTATCTCCCAATTTTACCATGTCTTCCTCCGTGAGAGGAGCCAGCAGGTCTATTTTTGCCTCATCATTGGGGAAATACTTCTTCATTCTTGCTCTTTGTAGGATGGCAAGAGCAGAGGCAGATGCTCGTCTCGGAGCCGAGACCTAGAGAAGACAACAGGCACGCGTCAGATTGAAAAGTCGTTTTAACTTGGAAGTTTGTGGAGGCAATAGGGAGGGTGGTGTGCTTATTTTACTACCGCGGAGACAGGGATGGATGCCCCAGATGTGTCACGGTTGAGGTGGATTCGACGGTGGTAGAGATACTTGGTCATGTTAGTGAAGGTTTTGTTGCAGAAATGACACTTATGAAGGGGGTCTGCAGTGTGGGACTTCCTACAAGAAATCAGAAGAAGGAGATAGAAATAACTAGATCTTAAAACATTTCTGGTCTCATTTCAGAAAAGAGACAATCATGAAAATAAATAAATATACAAACCTTTGTGTTAGCAGTTCCATGTAGGAACCATTTCTTTTCTACTGTTTGCTTCTACCAGCTAAAGAAATGAGGAGCTAGCTGAGGAAGACATCACTAACGCTTAGATCCTGTCACGAGCATGAGGCTCTAGTCACAGGGAGTCACATGAATGGTGTCTTTATATAGAAACAAAGTACTTCTACACAAAGCTCCCAGTTCTTTAAAGAGTAGATAACTGATAAATACTTTCTCTGCAGATGATCAGTTATTTAAAAGTGTTTTAATCAGGTTTCCAAACTCATCTCAGTACAGAAACACTGTTAGTGAAGGTTACAAATGATCTTCTTATAGCCTCTGACAGTGGACTCATCTCTGTGCTTGTCCTGCTAGACCTCAGTGCAGCATTTGATACTGTTGACCATAATATTTTATTACAGAGATTAGATCGTGCTGTTGAATCAATTCTACCTGACAGATTTCAATTTGTTCATGCAAATTAGGAGTCCTCCTCAACCACTAAGATTAATTATGGAGTTCAACAGGGTTCAGTGCTAGGTCCAATTCTATTTACATTCATGCTTCCCTTAGGCAGTAACATTAGAAGGGTTAGCATAGGTTTGCTTTCGCTTTGCAGATGATACCCAGCTTTATCTATCCATGAAAAATAAGTTAAACTTCAGGAATGTCTTAAAGACATAAAGACCTGGCTGATCTCCAATCTCCTGTTTCTAAATTCAGATAAAACTGAGATTATTGTACTCGGCCCTGAAAATCTTAGAAAATGGTGTCTAACCAAATGTATACTCTGGATGGCGTTCTCTTGGCCCCCAGTAACACTGTGAAGAATCTTGGAGTTATTCTTGACCAGGATATGTCCTTCAGTCAGCCTTTTAAACAAATATGTAGGACTGGTTTCTTCCATTTGCACAGTATCTCTAAAATGAGAAATATCCTGTCTTGGAATGATGCTCAAAAATGAGTTAAAGTATTTATTACTTTCAGGCATAACTATTGTAATTCATTAATATCAGAATGTCCTAAAAAGCCTTCAGTTGATCCACAATGCTGCAGTGAGAGTACTGACGGACTAGAAAGAAAGAGCATATTTCTCCCCCAACTGGCTTCTCTCCATTGGCTCCCTGTTAAATCCAGAATCAAATTTAAAATCCTGCTCCTCACATACAAGGTCCTAAATTATCAGGCCCCATCTTATCTTAATGACCCGATAGTACCGTATCAGGAGCACTTCGCTCTTAGCCTGCAGATTTACTTGTGGTTCCTGGAGTAATTAAAAGTAGAATGGGAGGCAGAGCCTTCAGTTTTCAGGCCCCTCTTATGTGGAACCAGCTCCCAGTTTGGATTCGGGAGACAGACACAGTCTCTACTTTTAAGATTAGGCATTAAAACTTTCCTTTATAATAAAGCATATAGTTCGGCCTGATTTAGGTAACCCTGAAACCTCCCTTAGTCACGCTGCAGTTTTTGGTCTAGCAGGGGTAGTGGATTTGCAGTCTGGGGGTGGCCCGTCTACCTGCAGTGAGCTCTGTTGTCAGATGGAGGCAGTGTATAAAATATGTGGTACAACCAGCCTTTAGGTAACTGCTGCTGTGAACTGGTGCTATATAAATAAAACTGAGTTGAATTCAAACTGCTCACAACCAAGTTTGTGGATTTTTTTCATGGGTTGTGAGAAGAGATGAGAGGTTAATCGGAAGCCATACATTTCCATTCTATTCAAGAAAAAGGCAGAAATTTCTTGGAAGTTCACTTCTCCATAATTCAGACTGACAAACAGCACTACAGGTCAGAACAAAAACATTTGATTTTGGGGTGAAACGTTTTGTGTCAAAGGCTGCTGTGGTGTTACCAAGCACTCACCTGTGCATGATCAGAGTCATCTCGGTTGTGTAGCCATTGCCACAGTCCACACAAAGATATCGGGCCACGCCTGAGTGCGTGCGCATGTGCGTCTGCAGCGACGTGGCCTTCTTGAACACCTTCCCACACTCTGGACATTCGTGTGTTCCCTGTTCATGCACACGCTTGTGAGCGGCCAGCCGGTTGACTGAGGTGAAGGTTCGGTTGCACAGCTCACACTGTTGGGGTTTAGCCCACACCGCAGTTTTTTTCTCTGCTCCTCTGATGCGTATGTCCTCCACCTTCTCGGTCATCTCTTCCCTCCATCGCACTTCCTCAATGCCACTCATGACCCCTGGCTCGCCGCTCTCTTTGTCCTGGCCCAGGAAGTGATCTCCCTGGTGTTGGAGGAAGTCCTCCGGTGTCTGGAAGAGAAGGGAGCACTCTGAGCATTCGTACGGGTGGATGACCACGACCTCTGTCGGCTGCTGCTGCTGGCTGTCTGGGTGGACACCGGGGGCCAGCCTTAACTCCAGTCTCTGGACGCCATTCTCCAGCTTTACTGAGGAGCTGTGGCCCACAGAGGGTAACAGAGGGGGCAGTTTTGAGCGGCGGCGACCAGGAGTGGTGGAGCTATCTGCCAGAGCTTGAGCTGTCAGGATCTGCAGATGCATAGTGGCAGAACCTGGAGTCGGAGTTATAGGAGGCAGCAGAGAGGAGCGGGAGGGTGCAGCAGGTTTAGAGGCAGACTGGCATTTCCTCTGTTGTTGTTGCTGCTGCTGATGAGCGAGCACCTGCAAAACACACAAAAATGTTCAGAGAAGAAATTAAAAACAGTTCCCACCCCTGTGTGTCGTCTCAGGGCTTAAATCAAAGTACCTGAGCCAAGATTTCTCCAGCCTGCTGCTCACTCAACACGTAGTTCTGCACGTTGTTCAGTGGAGTGACGGTGCCATCCGGCTGTAACACATACTCCTGTTGCAAGGCAACAAAAACATGAATTTCTGAATTAAAAGCATTAAATTCACCAAAAAAATAAACAAAACTGACATTTTCTCCTTTGCTAAATTCCCCTAATTATAAATATTTTATAGGGTTTTGCAGATTGGACGTCTTGAGACTTGGCCATGACACTTAGACCTGCATTTTCTAGAATTACAGTAACAGGAACACACTGTGATCAGAAGTTCACATACATTCACCATGGGCGTGAATGTCATAGTGGTTTCTAGCTTTTAATGATTTCTTTGAACCGTTTCATTTCCAGGGTGGAAGGATTTTAAAATCATATAGATGTATGTTGTGCAAAGTTAAATGTCCCTCATCAAGCCGCACTTCAACCAGATGTTTTGGGTTTTTTCCATCATCAAGCCTCTGGCTGGATATTTGACCACTCTTCTTGGGAGAATTCATCTAAATTGGCTGGCTTCCTAGCACAGACCTGGCTTTTAAACTTAGTCAACAAATTTCCAATAGAACTGAGGTCGGAGCTTTGGGAAGGCCATTCCAGAAGCTTAATGTTAGCCTGCTTTATCAATTTAAAACCAGTTTTGACGTGTATTTGGGATCATTGTCCGATTGGAAAACCCAACTGCATCCAAGTTTCCAAAGTCTAGCTGTTGGTTTGAGGCGAAGTTGAAGAATCTAGAGGTAGTCCTCCTCCTTCATTATTCCATCCCCTTTGTGCAATGTTCCAGTACCACTGGCAGCTAAACAACCCCAGAGCATGATGCTACCACCACCATGCTTGACAGCTGGTACAGTACCATTAGCTTTGAAAGCCTCACCTTTACTCCTCCAAACACACCCAGCCAAGTACTTCAACCTTTGTTTCGTATTTGTATTAAGTATTTGGCTTGTCCATGTGGGCATCTGCAGGCTTCACGGTTCCTGGGTTATTCCTGAACATCCTGACCAAATTCCTCTCATGTGAAGGTGACAGTTTAGGTCTTCTTTTAAACTTTGGAAATGGTGACACATCTGAATAACTTTTACTTATATACACTTGTTTGGACTGATGATCTTAGAGAGAATTGTTGAGAAATAGCTCCAAGAGACCTTCCAAAGTTGTGTAAAGCTACAATTCTCCTTCTTAGATCACAGAATTTGTTGGACATTCCCATTGTTCTGAGTATTGGTCAATCCAGTATAGGGGTTGGCCATATCATATCATTCATGATATTACTGGTAATTTTTTTTTGCCCAGGAAAAAAATTATATCATAATATGCTAATTTCATGATGTAAACACATCACCCCATTACGCAGTGGATTACACTCACGTGGGTCAAGCAGCACGAAGTTATTAAAGTTGTGAAGATGAGGCCAAACATGGCTGGAAGCATTACTGCTGAAAATTTAATTCCCAAAACAGAAGCTACTTCAGTGGTGTGGAATTTTTTTGGATACAAACGAGCAGACACAGAACAGACCTCAATAATATGCGAGGAGAGCAAGAAGCCTGTAATATCGAGAAGGCGAAATACCTCTAACTTATTTTACCATCTCAATCATCAACACCGAAATCTTTATCAGGATTTTCTGAAAGCCCGGCAAAAAGAAACTACCAGTTGTAGTCATGAGCACTAATGAGAAGTTAACAGGCCTTGGCCTTGTCAAGTGAAGACATTGTAGAACCCTCAGAACTTTAAGTGAGTGTATGCATATAATGGCGCCTCTATGTATACTTTTGACCCTGTGTGGATTAGAAAAAAAATCTAAAATAAATTCAAACTTCAGAAACTTTTTTTTCCCCAAGGTGGTCGAGTGTTATTTCGGAATAAACCTGCAATGGTTACATAAGTATAATTATACCCACCGCTTCCACCAAATGACCCATTCACATTACACCATCTGTGGGACCAGCCTGGAGGGGAACCACATTGGTTCTTTTGTTTAATTATACATATTTGAGACATTAACAAATTGACTTACACCTGCCATACTAATGAGCAGAACACCAATTAATATTTTAACACTGTGTCACAGTGTGCTTTGGCTCTCTTACTGTGGTCTCTGTGTTACTGTGTGTGCTGCTCCTGCTGTGGGTCCGCCGGTGCTCCAGCCAGGTCTCAGGTGAGTCAAATAGAGCCAGGCAGTCAAGACACTGGTACTGCACAGGTCCCGCCACCTGGGCCTCTGATCTGGCTTCCTCCGCCTCCATAACCTCACACAGCCCTATACAGTGGTCATAAACAAAGTTGGTTAGTGATGTCTTAAAGTAGCCATGTAAGTGAAACACCAATATTCTAACACTCTAATTTTTCATCCATGATCAAAAACACAAATAAATCTCATACCTTGTTGCTCCACCTCAATGCCAACCTCTCTCATGTGCATCTCCTGGTGCTGCAGCAGCTCCTCCGGGTTCATGAGGAGGCTCCCGCACTCCAGACACTGGTACTGCTGGCTCTGGCCCACCTCTGGGACACCGTGGATGGTCACGGCCTCGGTTACCTCACCCTCCCCTTCTCCTTCTTGGCCCATGTGGATCTGCTGATGGACCAGCACATCCTCCAGGGTGTTGAAGAGCTGATGGCACTCACTGCACATATACTGGTGCTCCACATACACGCCCTCCACTTCCTCCTGTTGCTGCTGCTCAGCCATTATAGCAATGTGTTTGGGACAAGTGAGGCAGTGGTGAGTTCTAAACTGAAACTTCACCTGTAGGACACAAAAATGTAAAAAAAAAAAAGAAATCCATAAACGTCTTGTAATAGGGGATTATTGTTTTCACGTTTAATTTTTCGTGTAAAACAAACAAACAAACAAACTGTAATACTCGTACACCTATTAGGGAGAAAAGCCGGTATCAAACATGGCAATTTTCAGTCGTCAAACAAAATCAGGGCCTCTGTCACAACATCAGGATCTTTTACGCTATATAAACTAACAAATCACTGTCTCATATCCTCACAAATGTGATCCATATCATTGTTTGCCGCGTGTGATGGCATACGGAGAGCTGTTGGCGGCGCTCCCTCCGATACTGCAGACCTGTTTCACGGCACCGCGGTTTCCTGACTGCAGCTGCCCGCTTCGTCGGGCGGTCCGTCAGGCGGCGCTACACACTTTTCCCCGAAGCTCTCCGGCTTCAACGGCGGGCCCTTCTTCCCCCTTACCTCTCATTTACTCTCGTTGGACAATCCCTCGTGTAGTCATCACTCCTGGTCCACACGGCCTTTTGATTAATTTTTTTTATTAGTCTCGTCTCACCGTGGGTGATACTGAAATTAAAAAACTAAAAAGCGTCCGCGGGAATTAACGTTACAAAGCGTGTAATGAAACGTTTGCCCGCCGATCGCCTCCATTCTTGTGATACTTCGCCCCGCCCAATGCGGTAGCGTTAATATTTTAGACCCTGTGATTGGACAGGCTGGTTGTCAATCACAAACTGCGATTGTTTCCCGGGGATTGTAGTTTTTTCAAAGCAAAAATATTTGTTTTTGTTTGTTTTGGGTTTTTAAAAAAATATTTTTAATTTGTTTTTTTTTTTAACCAAACCACTAAGTCTTGGTTTACTGGTTTATTTATGGTAACTATTTTTTGGTGTATGTCAATCTTTTTAAAATTATTATTCTTATTAAACAGACTTACACATGATTAGCATCAGCTTCAAGAGCATAATTGATTCTGTTAATATGAAGTTCACTATATGTCCGAACCCCATCTTAAACACAGTTGCAATGTGTAGATTTCTATTTTTGTGGTAAAATGAAACGGCTTTGTTAGGTCCGTATTTTAGACTGAACCAAATAACTCATTTTCCCATGAAGCCTTGTGAGCTTTACGTCGTTGTGCGTCAACTCCCCAGTCCCTCCCCCCCTCCCCAACATCACTGCTCTACAGAGGAAGAAAGGGGGAGACGGGTAACCTACAGTGAACGTTGTAAGTGTAGTTTTTATTTATATAGTATATTAAAATACACAGACACAGCTTAAATATCTGCCGGCGTGGCTGCTAATAACGTCCGACCTAGCCCCGGCTTTAGTTCAAATAAATATGAGCGGCAGCGGGCGGCCCAGGACCAGCTCATTCGCTGAGCCTCCCGGAGCTCCCGGATCTGCTGTGGCCGGTGCCGTATCAGGGGTAGCCGGCGGAAGCTCGACAGGAAAGACCGGGGTTTCACAAGCCAGTGGAGGCAGCTCGACGAGTTTTGGGAATTTGAAGCTACCCAGTAAGTATTATGTTATATTTTTACCACGCGCCCAGTTTACACGTTATGGCGAAGACTTGGACTGTGGGTTAATTTTTTAAAGAAACGTGTCGGGGATTATTTAATGCCGCGGAGCTAAAACTGTTAGCTGGTTAGCTTTGTAGCTAACGCTAGCTGTGTTTTTCATTAAAGGAGCCTTGCGATCGAGGGCTTTTATCGACTTGCTAACATTGTAGTTAGCTGTGCAGGGAAGCTTAGAACTAAGCCTCTGATATTTCGACGTTAACGAACGTCATGTCATGTTTTTAATAAAGACCAGTGGTTATTAGTGCATTGTAACCCAACAATAGCGTTGTTTTAAGCATAAACGCTAATGTATTGGTCATTAATATCAGACATAATAGTTAGCGGTCTTGCTAATATATTGAAAACCATCTTAAATAGATTATTAATCGTCGTTCTCGGTCCCGTCTGTTCTTGTGCTGATGTTTTGCCACACACTGGTAACCGGTAAGCTGATACCTTTTGTGGTAACTTGAATGCATGGAGATAATCGTCAGCGAAAATCTCACAATACTGAGTTTCAATCAGCTGTTACGTTTGCTCATTAACCAGCAAATATTGACCCTGTCTTATCTAAATGCTCCTTCTGAATGCCTACACTTTAGCAAACAGGGGCTCATCTATGCATGGATTTTGACAGTTACTTTAGAAAAATAACCCCACTTCAGGTTATCTTTAAAATCTTCCGGCTTAGTGTGTGGTATATTAACTGTGTACTTTTATGCTGGGAGTTGGAACTTAGTCACTGTCTTCACAATTTTGCCAACATTTCTGGTGCTCTGGACATCCTGGTTTGCCAGCAGGAGTTCCTTCCAGGTAGTCATCCAGGTGTGATGACAGGAACTTGGAGAATGCTCATGTTGCAGTTGGCTAAAACTAAAGTGTGCAGACGGATAAACCGAAAGAGGCAAAAAAGAATAACATCACATCTCAAAATTGCCTTATAGCAAATCTTCATTCATTTAACAATGAGCACAACTGCAGATAATTTGGTTCTTTTGCATCCCTTATCTTCTTATTTTGCACAGTTTAATGAATTTCCCCTCAGGGTTTTTTTTCTGGCTCACTCATTGGGCCTTTGGGGGTGGGAGACTGACTACACACAAACATGACTGGTCTGCCTATAGTTAAAAAATTTATGTGTTCTTAATGCTTTTGAACATTTTATTAACATACATAGATTTAAGATTGAGTTAATTAAACCCCCCATTTAAAAAATAACTATTTCGAAAACCATAATCATGATTATTTTGCTCAATAATTGTGATCTCAGTGAATTAACACAAGTATTCATAAACTTTACAAACATGTGGTAGCTAAAGCTTTTTCCTAAACTTTAAATATAGCTTTTTTCAAATAAAGAAAAATATATGCAAGGGATAAAAGGTGGTGGACATAGTGAAAGATGCAGTGTCACCTGATCAAGAGTTAGACCCAGATTAGCAGGGGTTTTTGACCATAAACCCTGGTCTTGCTGGTAAGCAGCCTCAATGGAGTTACTGAAAGTCCCAGGCAGCAGCAGGCTCACAGGAAAATGGGTGGCCATGCAGTGAATGACAGAGTCGACAGCCAGCGAATGCCTCGGTTGCACGCCACCAAAAGACCGAGTGAGAGACACTGTGAGATCCAGACACAAAGACAATTACCATTAAGGTTCCTTCGTAGGTTCACCCATGTGGATTTTACAGCTTTTACTTCTTCTAGATGAATCTTGCTCATCAAAGGCTGTCTTTATATCATCTTGGCTAGAGTGAACTATGACTGAGTTTGCGCTTTTTGAGAGACGAGTGAAAACACACTGTACTAAAGGAAAGGGCTTTGTCTGTAATGCAAGATAAAACAAAATCTCTGTAGCAAAAATGAATTTTAACAAGTTATAATTTTAACATGAACATCTTGTTTTCATAACTGCGGGAAGTTAATATTGTAATCACTACCTGGACCTAAGAGAAACCCAAACTAGTGTAATGTTTAAACTACATGGATTCTAAACTCACTCGCCATCTCCATGTTTTTGTCTTTCATCCAAACTTTACCCTGGCTCAGTTCACTCCCAAACGTGGTGTGGATAACCAAGAAAACTCCAGGCTCAATTGTTAATGTGAACTGGAGAATAAACAGATTCTCCTTTGAAGTGATATTATAATTGACTACACAATGAAAAGTTATCTAACAATAAAGTCTGGATTATAGTTTCTCAGAAAGATTTCTTAAGATATGCTGTCAGAAAGTAAATATGTGCCATCACTGCTGTATTGTTTGATAAAGGGGATCACTGAGCATGTTATCAGGGAGAGGCAGATCATCAGTTTCACAAATTTGAGGAACGCAGAGGCCGGGTATCTGACCTTGGAGAGAAGTGCAGGAAAGCAGAAGAGCGGTTTTTGACAGTCTGCAACTGATCCAGATGCTTTTTTTTTTTCTCTTTACAGACCATACATCCAGTTTACAGTCATTTGATCAACGGTTTGTTTGTTGTTTTTTTAGTCCAGCAGTTAGGGAATGTTTGCTCTCGACTAATAAGGAGCATTAACAGGCTGCAGTTATATCACTGCTTATAACCCCTTTTCAGTTGTATAACAGAACCTTAAAAAAATGTCAATCAGAAGTACTAATTGACCACTTGTGATCACTCAGGCCGGAGGTAACAGAGCCCAGCTGCAACTGAAGGAAAACAACTAAAATGTGCAAAATGAATTAATGTAATCTAAACACAAATGGATAAAGACATGATCAAATAAATAAGAGCACCAAACTGATCAAGGACTCAGTACCAGTTTTCATTACATGTACAGCCCTTTTTAATAGTGTAACAGTCACATTTTTCTTTATACCAAAAAAGCTTTAATGCCTAAGGTAGAATCACTGTTTTCTAGTTGTCTGTTGCCAACGTTGAATTCTTAGTTGGACAAGAACCTCAAAATATACCTCTCTGTTATAAGGTACCTGATTTTTAGAATTATTGAGCTATTTTCCTGAACCCTCTCTCTCTCTCTCTCTCTCTCTCACTCTCTCACTCTCTCACACACGTCCATAATTAGTGATATAACATACTGTCAGGAGAGGAAATGGAGTGATGTCAGTCTGGCCACACCAACCTCATTAAGCAAACTGGTATCATCAAGACATGACAAATCCACATCAACAACATTGTTCATCTGTGATATTATGAAGTTCAGTGTTTCAGCAGCTCTGAGTCAGCACTGAGTTCCACAGCATCTCTGGGTGTAACCCATTGCTCATGGTTTCCACCTAGTGTGGTATACAGACTTCAAATATAGCAGTAATAGAGCTCTGTGTTGGGTTATTACTGAGCACTGACAGATACCCTTTGTGTATCTTTTTCCATTTCCAATACTATACGCATACCTTGACTTCATTTATCTGATCAGATGGAGAGTACTGATCTAATAGTATTTTTCTATGTGGACGAGACAGGAATTATGTTTGTGTAGGACGTCAGGTTCAGCTTAAACAGCAATGTTAACTATGCAAAATAAAGTGTTAAAAATCAGTAGATCCAAGAATATAATTTTACTTGATTTGTGTTGGTGGAATAATAGAGGATGATATCAGTACAATAAAAATAAAAAGATTTTGGCATTATTCAACTAGTTTATTTTCTCCTACAACATATAAGGACTCTACGACTGAACATAACGAGTGAGAGACAAGTTAAAGCATCATCTCATCTGAGCTTTTCAGCCATGTTGACCACAAGTTGCAGTTCAGTGGAGAAAAAAAAATCTCAAACATAAAACAGAAATCTGGAGCTGTTACCAGGTGTTAAACACCTCCAGAATGCTGCTGCGGTCACGGGGCGAAGTAAACAGAACATTATAGCAGATTCCAGGTTTGTGAGTCAGGATCGGACTGATATCTGATGTATCAGAAATGGTAAATGGAGAGAAGCATTTCTGGCTGTGCCACCTTCAGTTTGAAAGCTATAATGGTTGTACTATGTAGTTTTGTGATGAGTAAAACTTGTACTGTATATAGTATGATTAGCATCGTTCAGGAAAATGTAAAGATGAATGGATTAATGGGACCAGTAGCTTTGGTGAGATTTCTTTCTGCCCCTTACACACTTAAGGAGGGTTCTAATAAACCATTAATAATAAAGTAGTAGCAACCACAAATTATTTTATCAAGTTAAGTGTGTGCTTGAGCTTTTTTACACTTACAAACAAGCTTAAAGGTAATTTCTTATTAAGTGGGGGTGTGATCAAAGTCACTTTGCTCATCCCTTTGCTCTTATTAGAAACCAAAGCTCTTCACTGGCAGAGGAGCAAACTGCTCATCTTTGTATTCATTATTCAAGACCCTATCATGCCACAGCTGCTCCATATTTAATGTGCTCCCCTGTGACTTAACTTTTTTTTTCTTTTTTTAAGGGTGTAAAAGTGATGCTAAAATAAAACACAAAGGCGCAATGTAATGTGCAGCTGTACAGCAGTGTGCAGACACCACACCGCGACTGATCTCAAAGCTGAATATTTCCTGCTGACTCGAGGGTAGAGATCAGATCTAGGCCAATCATGTGGATATGCCGCTGGCTTCTATTTACTGTTAACCTTGAAAAAGTTTTGACTGGAAACTTTTAGAAATGAGCAAGTATCATTTTTGCCTTTGGTCAGCACTGATCATTCAGAGGTGGTAATCTATCTGACTAAATGATTGTTGTCTAAGCATATGCTGGAAGGGCAGCTGATGAAGCCAAATCACTTAGGCTTGTCGGGAGAAATAAAATGTTTCATTGTCTGATTCCATTTTGAAATTCAAAGACATAGGAGAGATCAGGAGGGGTCCTGTTGAGACAGGCGAAGTGAGCAAACCCAGGAAATGGAAGCACCTCTGGGTGTGCTACTGTCCATGCAATGTTATCACAGGCTCTGACAAGCCTTTTGGCAATGGGCTTCTTCTCTGCTCTTCATCCCCTCCCAGTGTCATTGCTTCTGGTGCCCATTTGTCAAATAATTCTTGAACCAACACTTGCACAGGCATAAAACTCTGAGCAGCTACTTGACCCTAACTAGAAGTGTCAGATACTGTTAGGTCTTAAGCTTCTCACTTTGCCTGATTTCCACAAGGTCGAACATTAGCCTGACAGTATCACTGCTCAAATGGTCGGGAACACATACAGTCCAGTTTGATCTAAAGTGGGAAGATCCAGTAAACCATAACCTTAATAATAACCTTAATAACTTTAATGTAAAGAAGTAAGCATTCATATTTAATAACTACCCATTAATAGCCATTAATAGGACTCATTATGAATGGACTGCAATGTCTTAAAATAAATAAAACATGCCCCTGTCTGTACCTGCAGACATCCTGTAGTAGATTCGGGCCGGCTGGGGGTGGCTACTGCCCTTACGGGACAGGCTTTACTGTCGCAAATGCTCAGTAAACCTCTTTATTTCTTTATTGACCTTTTTTTATTTTAAATTGCATTACATTTAAAGGTAAATTTAGTAACTGCATGATGTTGACGTTCATTAATAATTGCATTAAATAATCAAGACTATAGTATTATTTTTGCTCAAATCAAACAGCGTGTATCCTGTAAAAGTACAGTTTTATTTTCATTGGAAACTATTCTTTGAAGAGTCTCACAGCCCCACACACAGTTTACCAATCTAATGGCAGGTAGTTAGTCTAAGGAGCTTGGAAAGAAAAGCGTCTGGACTTCTCTAAGTT
This sequence comes from Tylochromis polylepis, assembly GCA_015107715.1. Classification (NCBI taxonomy): domain Eukaryota; kingdom Metazoa; phylum Chordata; class Actinopteri; order Cichliformes; family Cichlidae; genus Tylochromis; species Tylochromis polylepis. Next base: position 20,606 of record VVHJ01022468.1, read on the forward strand.
TCTTGAAAACGTTTCACCTCTCATCCGAGAAGCTTCTTCAGTTCTAAGAGCAAATGGAAGCTTCTCGGATGAGAGGTGAAACGTTTTCAAGAAACTTGGAGAAGTCCAGACGCTTTTCTTTCCAAGCTCCTTAGACTACCATGACCTGGATGAATGAGAACCTTCACAGACATATGGCAGGTAGTTAGCAAGTTCTTCTGTTTCAGTGGTTTAAAGGCAGTTGGTAAAAAACCTGTTGATGCATTAAATTCTACCAGGCAGTGGTAAAGTGGTTTTGCACCAAAAAAAAGAGTTGCATAAACTGTGATTTTTGCCATGTTGTTTTATCCTCATTAAATCTGTTTTGCTGTGGGATATATGCCTATTATTTAAATATGGTATTGATCTAATTAAATCTGCAAAGCTGAAACTGTGATTGATACTTCCATATTCAGATTGGTGCACAGTTCCCAAACTCTGACTGTCCTGCTATAGCTAGATTGTGTAGCTAAAGCAGCGTCTACATGGAAAAGTGGAATTAATTTTATTGGATTAAATAGTCTATAATTAGTACATTTGGCTTTTAGCTGTAATATTTTTTGGAAAACCTGTTTTGGCCTCAGGTTTCAGGTACTTGTGACAAGAAGGGATTAATAATTGATAGCAGTGTTGAATAAATAGATCATTTTAATGCATGGGTCCAGTATGAAAAAGGTTTGGGCTGGTTTTCTTCAAGGAAGCAAGGGGAAAGTGTTGTGCGAAGACGTTCATTATCAGTCTGGGTTGTGCCTGAGGAGCTGACACATGGGTCACAAGCCATTTAGAGAGGGGATGGTGGTGGAGGATTGTGTCACTCGACTTGCATGTCTGGATGTAATTTTAACAATGACAAAAAAAATACTTTTTACCTCTTTTTGATCTAATTTCAGTAGTATTATTTAAGTGTCAGGTAGAGCCAAATGTCTTTTAATAATTTCAGGGTCTCTAACAAGTTTTGTTTTTTTGTTTTTTTCTGTCATCCACAGGAGACAGTGGCAAAGTGACGACGGTGGTAGCCACACCCGGTCAGGGCCCTGATCGCCCACAGGAAGTGTCCTACACAGACATAAAGGTTATAGGAAATGGCTCGTTTGGAGTGGTCTACCAGGCTCGCCTCATCGACACCCAGGAGATGGTGGCAATTAAGAAAGTTCTCCAAGATAAGAGATTTAAGGTATGCTTAGACAGGCTTACCCGGACAGATAATTACAGTGAAGTAAATGCTAGTTTTTCGCCTTGTGCAGTTCACGCACTTTTCCTTCGTCTGTCTTCTCCTTTTGCAGAATAGGGAGCTGCAAATTATGAGAAAATTGGACCACTGCAACATCGTGAGGCTACGTTACTTCTTCTACTCTAGTGGAGAGAAGGTGTGTTTGCACTGACCTGACATTTTACATTGTATATTGTAGAAACTTAGTAGATGGAGCACTGTATTTCCACACCCTGGCATTTAATCTTGCATGCATCAGTGATGATTCACAGACATGTTTTGGACAAGCTGATCTTGGTCTTTGTTGTACAATAAGTAGTTGAGTACTTGGAGTTGATGGGGTCCAAGCTCTCTATTTGAATTGCTCAGATTATTGTGGTTGTAAAGAGAAATCACAGGCTATGCTTGGCATGCTTTTTAAATCTCTGAAGACTTGAGCAAATAATACTTGAGCAGATGACTTTGTGACACACTGACAAGTGAATTAATCTTCTGATGCTGTGGGAACAAATGTTTCAGTACCTGAATTCCTCAGATCTGGATGCTTAAGCGATATTCTGTTCTTTTAGCTTTTAGGTGTAGAGTCACCATATGACTCAGTCTGCCTCTATCATGTCAAATCTGAAAGTAAAAAGTTAATAAATTAGCTCTTTGCTGGTGTAAATTCAGAATTTATAGTTTAATTTACTTTAGAAATATTTGCAGTAGTAAGGTAGTGAATTGTGATCACGCTCATAATCTCACATTGGTTTTAGCATTTAAGTCAGCATCCCACATTGGCCCCCCTTGGGCACACTGAGTGCTGCAGGTACCACTGCTACAGAGACAGAATTTAAAGTTTGTTCCACAGTAACTAGCAGCTTCGACAGCATACAGATGGCTCTTATTTTAACCCCTTTTTAAATCATTGGCTTTGTAGCTAGTTGAAACAAACCAATGGTGGATGGTAGCAGCTGAAAAAAAAATGTTTGCATGTTGAAGCTTGTTGAACAGGTGGTTTGTGGGATTCTTATTGACTTTTTAGCTTCTAAGGTTTTGATTGTGACCACAGGGACCAGTGCTGCTGCTTTTTCTTTTTTGCAATGACTGCAGCTTCAGGTCAAAGTATGAAAGCATTGTTGTCCATACTGCTGTATATTTTTTCGAGAAGACCAGAGGCTGCCTGGGCTGAATCTCCTAAAAGTCTTTATTCACTCTGAAATACATTTTACAATCCACCTGCATCTATTTTAGTCACAAATGCAAGTGACATTCTCACACTGTTGAGTCAACAACCAGCATTGTCTTCATGCTGCGTTTGCAGTCCCACTAAGAAGAGCCTCTATATTTTTGTAGCCTCATATGCTGCTTTTAATTTGAAAATACGCCACTGATAGCAGGAAAACATTACTCGTTGCTCAAGGTATGCTTTCGTCAGGTTGTTTCACAGGTAAACTTAACTGTGGTTGGTGGAAACACTGTCATTGGGACAATGACGGTCAATCACTTTGTCCAACATACTTATTACTAGCCCTGGGCCACTGGCTATATTGACTTCTGCTGAAGTGTATTCCCACTGTCTGGTTGTATCAGCTATATCTTTTTTTTTTACACCCCATGCACAATACACTGTTTCATTACATTCATTTGATCTGGTTTCCTTTTTTGGGACTCGATTTGAAGTGGTTAAGATTCCATTTTCCTCCAGCAATCACACAATCCTCTTTGCTTTTGTTCCTCTTTACCAGAAAGATGAGGTGTATTTGAATCTGGTGCTGGATTACGTCCCCGAGACGGTGTACAGGGTGGCTCGGCACTTCAATAAGGCCAAGACCACCATCCCCATCATCTATGTTAAGGTGGGTAGAGGCACACACACACACACGCACGCACACACACTGCTGCTCACATGAGCATTTCCCTGGCACTGCTATCACCATGTCACTGTAGGCAAAGAAGAGTGAGTGTTTTATTTATTACTGCCATGTTTAATTCTTGTATATTTCATATATTAAAAAAGGCGTTATAACCATAGAGACATATTGTGAGGTCTGTTTGTGAACGCAGACACATTTGTGTTAAATGGCAGAGGTTATGTTTTTACACCTGTCTGTTTATCTTCAAATAGCTGAGTTTTTACTCCATCAGCGATACGGCTGATTCACCCAAGTTTGTGAATGAGGGGATGTTAGAGTTTCAAATTGATACCATCTACTAAAAATCTCTGACAAGTGACCTGGTGATCCTGGTGACCTTGAACTCAAGGTCAGAGGTCAGGTTTTTTGAAAATCTTGTGAACACGAGAATGAGGGGACATAAGTTTTTCAATATCTCAGACAAATTAGGTCAAAGGTCAATGTTTCTGAAAACCATTAAGGATTTTAAAATTTAAGCCATAGGTGCATCTACTGGGAGGCTGAGGGGTATCACTGGCAGCCGCCATTAGTTTTTGAAAATGCCCCCCCCCCCAAAAAAAAATAGGTGATAATGTATTGTCCTTTAAATATGGAAACTGTGTCATTAATACAGGATTTTTAACAGTTTCACAATTTTTCCAAGTGCAATTGAAATTTGTAACGTCAGCAAATGAAGTCAGTTTTACCTGAGAAGCAGGGCAGAAACCTTTGTTTTGTTTTTTATTGTAGAGCTGTAAATATTTTAAATCCCTTTAGTTCTGCAACACCGCCACACAAATATAGAATTTTTTGACTTTGTACTAAATCACTGTGCCAAGTATTACTGTGTATGTTTTTTTTTAGAATGAAATATGTCATTCTTAGGATTTCAAAGTTGAGTTGCATCTACTATTTTGGAAGCTTTAAAAAAAAAAATCTGTTGGAAACTGGGAGTAAATTTTAGTTTAGTAATTGCTTGTGGATGTAATAAACACAGGCAGCTCACCGTTTCAGGATTATGAAAGCAGAAAAGGGGAAGGATGGTCCCAAGGGAATTGATTTGTTTGCAGTCTCCTTGGCTGTCTGTTTCGGGTGCTCATTTTGGAGAGTGTTTGTGTGCGAAGCAGCAGAGGACATTATAGCTGTCTCATGGCCCATTTCCCTACCTCAGCCCGCTGCTCCCCTGTGCCTTTGAGATGCATACTGATCCCTGTCACTCTTTCTTTTCTCTCTAACCGTCTATCACCGTTTGCAGGGTCTTCCCCCCCCCCCCCCCCCCCCCCCCCTCCATCCCCCCCCCCCCCTTTTCCCCCCCCCCCCCCCCTCCTCCTTGTTGAAGTCTTCGCTTTATTTGCGGAGGTGGGAACGTAAATAGACAGCTTGGT
>VVHJ01022469.1:20530-37116 GCA_015107715.1 Tylochromis polylepis
TGTCTAGTTGCGCACACATAGGTAATGCTTTATAATTATGTGATATTGAAAACCTTTTAAGTGAAAAATCATTTTGCTTACAGATAGAACAACAGAACGTGTTTGAACAGTGTATTTTTATAGTCGTGTTTTTAATGTTGAGTTTAAAAACACAAAACAAACCAAATGAATCCTGTGCTGGATCTAAAACTGTTTTCCCTTTTACCACTAGATGGCGACAAGTGACAGCAGCAACATGGTTTCAGATGTTGACCACACAGCTAAGCTGGTGTATGAAGATGGTGAGTGTTTGTTCTTCTGTTTCACTAACCTCTCGATTCCCAGCTTTCTTCTTTCAAACTTGCCTCTCTTGTGGCATCAGTTCCTTCACATTTCATGCAGGTCATTGTAACCTTGGCGAATAATGCAGTCCATCGAGCAGAGGGTGTAGTAGCTGACTGGATTAAAATAATCATCTTTTTTTTTCAGCCTGTACTCTCTCTTGTTACATTTTCAATGGGTGATTGACTAGATTGACTTCTTGAAGGTGCTGGAGTGCAACAGGTCACATCGATGTTCTGCTTAAGTCTCTGCACTGCTACACTGTTGTCTTCTCATTATTTTGACTGGCGTTCATTATCTTGTCATTTCACCTCGACTCATCTGGGACTCTGGCTGAAGACTGCCCTGAATCGGTTAAGATTTATGAAAACGGCGTTGGCCATCATGGAGCCACTCTTGGCAATGCATTGCACGGAAACATGACTCCTGTTGCCTGGCAACCTGACCGGCAGTGTTCAGATCCTCCCCTTTGAGCGAACAACAAGGCCCCGCTCTGTTCACTCTCATTTCTCATTACCGTACTGTATAAAACGCTTTATTGAGCCACATAGAAAATTGGCTTTCATGAAATAATTAACCTGCGCCTTGAGTTCCAATATCCTCGTCAGTGGTCCAGGATGTGAAGGTTCATTGAACAAATAAAAAGAAAAAAAAAAAGTTCATAAAAGAAGCTGCTGAACAGGAAGCAGAACTTTGTTCTGAGTGTCAGGAATGACGCTGTGGTCTGAGCTTATTATGGATCCAACTTGGGAATCTGACGGGAAGCTTTAAACTGCCAGACTAGTTAGTCAGTCATATTTTGTACAATAGGAACAGGAATGATTAAGCCATCTCTCTGCTTCCTAATTGTGTTAATTGTTGTTTGTATGAGTAATGTTAATTATACATTGATTAGTACCGGGCACGATGCAGATAACACTGGCAGTTAGAAAATTGTATTTGTTGTGTTTTCAGAAGTGGCAAAACTCTTTAAAAAACAAAACAAAACAAAAAAACCCTGGCTCCAAACAAAAACTCACAGAATAGCTAAGAACATCTTACAAGGATGATCGTGCACTTCAATTTGTGTCCACTTTTTCTTACATGGTTTGTAAAACGGAGCTTTCTTTAATGTCAGCCAGCGTCATTACCGAAGAACTGACCAGCCTCCTCTCACTACTTGGCTTTTTAGACTGTACATAAAAGATGGATGTAGCTTCTGGGTAAGAAAATGCTGCAGTATTGAATTGCCTTAACCCTTTGTTCTGGCCAGCTGGGGACAATGGCTCTTGACCTTCATCTTGCCTCATCTGACATCAGTGATACCTTTTATGGTTGGAGTTGCTCATTTCAATTCATGGAAAACAGCATGTTTGTCTTTTAAAATATGGTCATTGAGTCAAATGGGAGGATAAAGTAGGGTATGCTGCCTATTAGGGATGTTCCTGGTGACCGATTTCTTAGTTGGGGAAAAAATAGATGAACCGACTCGTCTAAAACCAAGAAACACACAGAGATGTCAAGCTACATTTGAGAACCGTTTGATGGACGATGCGAAAACTGGCTAAACAAAAGGTATTTGAAACCATTAATCAAATTCTTCAATAATGAAGACTTTTTGCTGCTTAACTGTGCAGCATCTCGCATTGTGAATTGCAGAGAGGATTCTCAAATACTGCATATTGCACTGTCGAACACTTAAATACTCAAAGTGTTTATGGCTTGTTTTATAAAATCCTGAATATAACTTCATATAATCATGCTGACATTGTGCTGTTGTAATTTTTTACTTGGTGAGGCTTTAAAAAGCATCGATTTTTGTCTTTTAAAATGAGGCATCAACCCTGTTTTATGATGTGGCCCTCACAGTGTCCATATATTCACGGTGATTACTCCTCCCTGCTTTTACTGTTGGACACCATGTAAGCATATTTACAGTTATGACATATAGCAGCGGAGTGTTTAGCGAGGTCTATAACCAAGTGTGGCTGGTCAGTGTGCAGGCAGCAGACAGTGACTGGCTGATAGACCCATCAAATCATAATGACATCCAACACTCCTGCATCATAAAGTTCATATTGTTGTCACAACTAAATGGCCCCGCTGTAGTGTTGAAATGCAAATGCCTTCCTTCACTCTGTATGAAATGTAAAGAACTGAAGCATGAAACACTTCCTTCCTTCTTTCTTTCTTACCTTTGTGGAAGGTTTGTGTTTGTGTGGGATAAAAAGCGTTTAGCTTTGTCAGCTGATTGATTTGTTTTCCTTCGCCTGCGCTTTCCAGAATCATCTGACGAAGACGAGGCCTCTGGTGATGAAGGTCTTCCCGATGAAGACTCTGATGTAAGTCAGACTGGAAATTTACATTCTAAATAAACAGTTTTTTTAGCTCTTCCTCATGTTATTTTTGAACATTAAGGCAGAGTACATTTGATGAGACACAGCAAACAAATATCAGCCACTGCCATCTATGACTTTGTAGAAGCTTTTGCAGATATTAGGCAACACTGGTGCTGGGAAGAAAAACAAGTAGATTAGTACCCCTCATGCTGTCAGGCTGTCCATTTCTGAGTTAAGCTGAGGTCTTATGTTTGTGTGTCCTTCTCAGCACTGGGAGGAGGATGAGGCGGTGGAGGAGGAGATGACAGAAGACTACCAGGAGGAACAAGAAGACGAGGATCCCGACAGCAGAACAGAATCCAAAGCAAACGGCGAGGAGGATATGGAGCACGAAAACGAGAGTGAAGAAGAATGAGAACACGAACACCAATCAAACATAAAACGGACCTGAAAGAGTTATATATACTTTCATTTTATTTTCATGCATTTGATTTTATTATTGGAATAGAATGCAATTTTACAGAATCAAGGGACACGTTGAAACGAGGCCAGATGGGCCACCCTGCCTCGCTGCAGCTTCGGTTCAGCCGTGGGTTTGGAAATGCCAAGCTTGTTGTCTTTTCCACTCTGAAAACTGAAACTGAAAGTTCCTCGACTGATTTTTGTCCGCCTGCACTCCAACTTTACACCCCGATGTGTTTGCATCGACTGCCAGGTTCATTTGGTTGTGTTTAGTTTGCCTACGTTCTTGAATCTGCATTCCAAATTTGATGTCACAATGTTAAGATGGTATAAGTATGTATGTTCAGCTTTTCATTTACAGCACCGTGTGATCGGTTTATTTTAACTCGACTCTGTAGGCTATTTGAAACACCTGCAGAAATGCAAACACAGAGCAGGAGTGGAGTTTGGATGTAGCCTCCCCATCTCAGGGTCTGTGTTTGTGCAGAATACCAGAGGTGGGATTGCCAGGCAGGACCATACATCATGTCCCCCATAATGTAAATCTGTATGTACAGTGAAGTGTTTGTATGAGCTCTTCCCTCTACAGCCACCCTCAGAAAACCTTGGGATTAAATGAACTCCTGTAAAGTCTCCTAAATGCTGTGGGTTTTTGTTTTTTTTCCCCTCTCTCTCTCTCGTTTTCAGTTTTTGCTTTTTATCGCCTTCAGATTTGCAGCCTTCTCGTTTTTAACTGTTCTTTTTGTGTTTACTATCGGGGCATGTCTTTTATGTCCACTGCCTATCACCCATAGTCACAGGGGGCAACAGAGGACAAGAAATTGTGAACTATGCTCGAGTAGGTGAATTAAATGGGTTTTCAAAGTGGTTTGTGGTTTCCGGGGTCATAGCCATATTTTAGAAATGTAGGCAGCTTCAGAGTTAAGATGGGTGTCTTTTATAGACACTCATTAAGAAAAGATTGATGTTACCTCTATTTCTGTAAAATGAAGCAAGTATGGAAGTGCCTTAAGCTTGCATTTTGTATTTATTTTTTTTCTAATGGCCAGCCTAGAGGGCGGGGGGCAGCAACTCTAGTTGCAGAAAATTGTCTGATTCTATAAAAGTCTAAGAGAAAACGGTCCTACAGCTCACTTGATTTATGACCCGAGTAAAAAATTTCTGATGGGTTTACGGTCTCAGTCGCTAGTTTCAAGTCTTATTGAATACAACATAATTTATTTTTGCCTTTTAAGGCATTTGTTTGACATTTATTTGAAAGTGAGGGTATGACGAGCAGCAAATGGCCCGGGGCGCACAAACCAGGGCAGCTGCAGAAAGAACCTAAACCATCAGTACATGCTTACTCTACCAGGTGAACTACAGGCTGCCATTTAAAGAAGGATTCACAAGTATGTGTGAGGCCAGGGTTGGACAGTTTTTGTATTTGTTTGTTTTTTTTTTCAATGAAGAGCTACACATTGAATAAGTAGAAACACGACACACAGACTGCTGAAAGAAGGTAAATCAGTCCATTTTGATAGCCAAAAGAGAGTGCTTCAAAAGAAAAAGGCCTGGATCATGAATCAACTGAAATTTCTTCCGATTGGTTTAATTGAGTGAGAGTAGCTAATGCAAGCTTTAATACCATCGCTGTACAAACCTACATCATTGAAGCTGTGATACATGATAGATTTTAATCACTGCTGGAGAATTCCCTTGCTCTTATTTTGAAATCTCACCCACAACCAATTAGCCAATTAGTGTAGCTAACAGACGCTGCAGAACAAGGTCTGACAATGCAAACCACAATTAAAGACAGTGGAGTTCAAGCTTTTCCACTTAAATAGAAACTTGTTGGAGAACGTTGATACGCCTTCCATTTATGGTCACGAAGTATAAACGATTCAGCCCTGCAGCAGCTCAGTGACCTGTCCAGGGTGTACCCTGCCTCCCACCCCATGGCAGCTGGGAGAGGCCCCAGTCCCTACTCCTGCTCTTGTGTATTTTATCTGTTCTGGCAAATCTGTGGCACTTTTTCAAAATCATCTTGCGCATATAAATTTTTGTGACCCTAAAGGTACATGGGGATGACTGACATGGACTATGACACTTGAAACAAATCCAAACAGAGAACATCACATTTGCAGGGGGGGATGATGAAACTTATTATACATCTGAAAATCGAAAGATTTGGGATTTATAAAAAAAAATGTTAGTAAGTGTAGTATGCGTGATGATGCTGAGTTTGTTGAGATTGCTCCACCGATTCCAGAAGCGATAGGATACATACACTACGATCATTATAGTAAAATGCTATGGTTACCTTGTGAATAGACACTACTGTGTGTTTAGTGTTTTTAGCACCTCAGTCAGATCCAACTCTGACCTATGAGGTCTGGTTTCAAAGCAGCAGGATGGCCATGATACTCAGCTTGAGGCAACAAAACAAGACTTCACAAACCAATGACATCACATTGGCTACATCCTCTTTTATATCCCGTCCTTAGCTCTGTGTGGTTCGCAGTTAAAGTAAGTGATGTTGACAAACATCCTATCCTGTTTAAAATTTCAAGATGGATGCATTTATACTTTTATAAATATTTCAAAAAATTTCATGGAAAATGATCTGGTATATTTTTGGCTAAACCACTGAGGTGAATATCTCAGTGGATTTCTCAAGCAAGAATGACAGTTGACAATTGCCCCTGAGGTCGTTCCACTTATTTACTCCCAGCCCTGTTCACACTGGCCTAATATAACCTGAGGTGTTATAAAGATAGAGATCTTTTAGTGCAAGATGGAAAATGGGTCACACATTTACACTTACTCACAGTGTACTGTTCATATCACCATGGCCCCTTGCATTATGGACGGAATATAAGGGATATAAAGATATCCTGATTCTCCTCTATTTGGATAGGTCTTTTCTCTTGTGAAACCAACTACAGCATGACTAAACTTAATGAGAATGGATAACTTTTACCTTTTCCCATCCTTTTCATTTAGAGGCTTCAGACTACCGTGAGTGCTCGACTTCCACTTTTTCTTCTTTTCAGTCTGTATGATGTCATAGGGATCATACCATATTAAGGATATCATTAATATGGTACTTTCAGCCACGAAGCACTTCTGTTTGTGAGGTGGCCAGAAGAAGGTTGGGTTAAAGGCAATGAATGAGCTGCCAGAGGTGGCCACACCAAGGCCCAAATATTTTACACAATATTTAAAACTATGAACCATAAAAAAAAAAGCTTCTCTAATAAAGTCAACAAATAAAAATTATGGAGCTGGAACTGAGTTCACGTTTTTGGTTAACAATAACTCTGTTCCATGAAGTGTTCCAGTAAGCCACAAAAGTGAGCCAAAACAACACAATACACTGATCCTGGAATCATCCGAAATGGAATCTAATTGTTTTTCATATAATTTACAACTTTGTTTTTCCTTCCACAGTGACTCGGAAACATCCTGAGTCACCATAATGAGGCAGAGCAGAGCAGAAAACCTCCTACAGCAATTAACACAGAAGTGAGATTTGTGTTTTACACAGAACTATTTTGAAGCTTCATTTGAGGGGTTTTAAAGAGAAAAGATTTGTGGCATGTAGGCTAGTAATACGCTGGCATTTTAAACAAAGTGTCTGATTACTTTAAAACACTGGAAATAATGCATAGTGTACTTCAAATAGGTTTGGATTTAAAATTCAAGAGTAAATCTGCATTTTAAAAAACAGAATTTGATTTAATTCGATTACTTATTTGTCCTTAATATTATTATTATTTACTCCACCTGTTAGTGTTCCTCCTGCTTACTACTGGTAAAAGTGAGACAGCTGAGAAACGTGTCTGTTATTTGTTTGGCTATATTGGTTTACAGTAACAGCCAGAAAGGGGTCTCTGTGGTCTTCTCCTGTGGCCCTAAGGTACAATAAAGAGAGTGATCTATCTGATTGTGCCACATCTTCTTCCCTTGGCCTGCTCATGCTCTACCTTTCCAGCAAGTTTCATTAAATTAGGCCTGGAGGAACAACAGCTGTCCAAAGAAGTTTCAGGGAAAGCAAAAAGGAAGTGGTTTTATCTCATAAGAAACCTTCCTATTTATTGTCGTGCTTGTATAAATCAAATAAATCAACAGTGAAATAAAAAGTGGTATCGTCAATATTTATAAGCAGACAGATAGCATGGTTTAGATACATGCACCTGTTTTGCATTTTTGTTGGCCTTCATTTTGCTCTTATTTCTTTTTTATTCCTAAATTTTATCTCTCCGTTTCTTCTAAATGCACCTCCCTGTTAGAGACCGTATACAATATCAGAGTTTAATTTGGAAAATGGAGTGAATTTATGATGTCTGAATTGGAGGACGCTCTCTATTGCCGCAGTCACTTTGTGATTTAAGCCGACAAGACAGGTGGGATGCTCTGAAAGTCCCCCAAAGTACCTCTTTTGTCTTGGTCATATTGTACACCATGGGAGGACTATCCATCATAAATTCACCTGGTGTTTTTAGTTCTCCTGTGATCAAGCTTTGAGCTGCATACTGTATATTGCCCGTATAAGCACAAAACAGAATATGAGAAAGTACAGCCATGTCTTTGGTTGGATACAGGTCAGGTCTTATCCTTTTAGTAAAGGAGCCTTTGATTAGGCAGAGAGCACCTTGCTGGTGTAAGGACTCCTCTCATAGTTAAAAAAAAAAAAAAAGGCAAAGAAAACGGCACCATGAGATCGTTTATACAAGCAGCTCAATAACAATCCACAATCCACCATTACGCTTCATTTTTAAGCAACTTCTAGTGGTGGTGGGAAACAGCATCAAATTCCCCAAACAGCAGTTTTCTAGACCAACCAAAATTCTGGTCTGTCTGAATTATTACCTCCACCAAGCAGTGTTTTGGTTATGTTTCCATGTGTGGGTGTGTGCATGCATGTGATCATTGTATCTGTAAACATGATAGCTTGAAAAGTTTTGGATGAATTCTAATAAACCTTTGTAGAGGTGTAGAGTGGTCATGTTAATAATCTTTTGAAATTTGGCTTAAATCTACCAAGGCAAAAATTGAAAAAAAGCCTTATAACTTAAAAACTATAATTCTTATACGTGTGGTGTGTATTGTCAGCATATAGACAGTACTGTACAAAAATCTCATGTCACATTTGACTTCTCACCTCTCCTTCGAGGTCAATAGATTGAACCAAAGGTCAAAGTGATAATAATGCTATGTAGAGCTTTTTACTTACTGCCATTGTTTGTATTGACACCATATAGAAATACAGGGAATGATGGGGAATCTAAGTATCACGTTACTTTGGACTGCTGACCCCTACTTCAAGGACAAATAAGGTCAAACTTTCATAAAATGTCTTTTAAACTATGCTCAGAATTCTATTGTTTGTATTTGTATTGGTAACATTTAAGAAATGATACTAGTAGCTGGGGATTCTAAATATCCCATTATAATTTACATCGAAATATTATGTCACATTTGACCTGATCTCAATTTTACATTTAAAAAATGCCCTTGATCCCAAAATGTGTGTGTGTTTTTTTTTTTTTTACTGCACTATAAGCGTCGTAAAGTACGTCTAAAAAGAACAAAGAAAACAAAATGTATATTTAGAAAATAGAATATTTTTCCCTTAAAAGTAAATTATGAGTGAGAGTGAGTTGCCATGGCGGTGGTTTGTGCTCTCTGAGTGTGTCTTGTTAGTCTGGAATTATTAGATTTAGATTTATCACATTATTAAATGTATCTGAGTGAAAACTCAATGGACCATCTACCAGAGTCCTCAAAAAAAAAAATTCCCCTTCCCCTTCACATTTATATATTTTGGCTCTTTCATTCATTGAGATGTGTGTTTTCTGTTGCCGCAAATGACCTTTCCAGCTAAGGGAAGGTGGAATAACATGTTCACTACAGATAGACACTTTTATTTATACTTGCCAGGCACTTTGCAAGTACAAGGCTGGATCTGCTTTTGCCATCTGAACTGCTCTAATTCTTTTTGACATCAATTCAAGGTGCTGGAAACAAGAGATGTTTGTATGTATTGATGTGATAGCATCCTGCAGTTGCTCCAGATTTGTTGGCTCCACATCAATGATGGGAATTTCTTGCCCCATCAAACTGAATGAGATCTGGGGACAGTGGAGGCCATTTGAAAACAGTTAACTCATTTTTGTGTCCAAGAAACCAGTTTTAGATAATCTGAGTTTTGTGTCATGATGTGTTATCCTGCTGGAAGTAGCCATTAAACGAAGGGTACATTCTGGTCATAAAGGGTTGGATATGGTCAGCAACTGCTTACCATACTGGTGACTAACTGGTGACTGGTCAGCCTACTTAAGTGGGCTGTAGAAATCAAACAATGCTCAGTTTATATTAGTGCACCCAAAGTATGTCAAACCATTACAGTGTGTTGATACAAGGCAGGGTAAATCCATAGTTTGATGTTGTTTACACCAAATTCTGAGCCTGCCATCCAAATGTCACAAAGAAATTGAGACTCACCAGAACCAGGCAATGTTCTTCCTGTCTTCTGCTGTCCAGTTTTTTTGTCAGCCTGTGTGAAATGCAACATTTTGTCAGTTAAAATAATTTGCTGGAATTTTTTTTTTAAAATCATTGCTATGCTGATGACATTCAGCTTTATGTCACTATCACTAAATCTCAGTGTGTTTCTAAACTTTTAACTCTACAGAATTGTTTGAATTGCATAAAATCCCAAATGTCAGATAATTTTCTCCAGCTGAATGAGAATAAAACAGAGATCCTTAGTTGCACCTTCTTCCCCTTTCTCATGCTCAGTTTATACTTCAGCAGTGAGTGGTTGTAATATGATTTGATAATTGTGTTCATGAGTGACCGAATACATGTACCTAATGAAGTGCCTGGTGCGTGTATACGGTAATTATAATATTATAATAATAACATTACATTCATCCTTATACACTTAAGTTTAGGTTCATTTTCCAGTTTGAAAATGAATCCGAAAAAGAAAAAATAAATACATTAGAAAACAAAAAACAAATCAACACAACAAGTGTACAAATAGAAACAAAGTAATATGAAAATATTGACAGCAAAAAATATTAACACGTAAAATATGTGTGTTTTTAAAACTGAAAACATTGTCAGCCATTGTTAGAGAGACATTTACGTGGGACAGCAGCCTGTTTTAGAACCCAGGAGCAACACAAGAGAAAGCCCAGGGACCTTTGATTTTTCAGGTAGCGAAAGGAACCAAGATGAGTTTTTGGGAGAGAACCACAATAATCACAGTGATGGGGTTAAAATATATTGAACTTTAACTATGGTTTAGTTTTTTCTGCTCATTAAAGCAAAATCCATCTTGGTGGAAGTCACCATGGGTTCATGTGTTTTTCTTTTTTTTCCCCAAATTTACTGGTTAGTAGCCGCACTACTTTATCCTCAGGGTCCCTAAGATGTGGGAGTTCAGTCTGTTCATTAAAGCTCCCAAGAGAAACGTCTTCCTGTCGCGGTATTGACACCACTTCAGGCCTATAAGAGTGTAGATAATTCAGAGAGGAGATGTTAGCTCGTTAACAGCGCTTGTGGTTGAACTGTAGACGGGTGCAGCTGGGAAAAGAGAAAACCCTGTCCTCCTCTCAATGATCGTTGATTGCTGGTTACCCAGAGTCATCAGTACTAGTGGTTAACCATTCATGAACTGTTATATAAAATGTCATTGTTCCACTAATGCTTTAATTGTGTGAATGAACAATAGGCTTTCTGCACATTGAATAATGCATTTATGAGTGTGCATTAATAATGAATAACATGCATAATTCATAGCTACAATAGTTCAAACTTTTTAACAGCACAGCAACATTTTAAGCTATGAAGAAACAGGCAGTCAGTGTTTTGTCATCTCATTATCTCCCACTGTTACAGACTTTGGGAAAGGTGTACCAACAAACCTGCTTTTAGAGGCACCGTGGGCGCTGACCTGGAGTCAGGGCTCTTGACATGATGCAAATGGTATATAGGAATCAAAGAGCAAAAGTGCAAGTCCACCCACTGTGTTGCATCTGATCCACCAAGGTAAGAGAGGAGAGGTTGGTCCACCACTTGAACTGACCTGTATGTTATGTAGAAATATGTGGAGAAAGTTTTGAATAAAACTCAGTGGGAAAACATAGATTTGGTCTGTTAAAGAAATTCATGTCACGAAAATAATGAGATCGTTTGTGTTAGGTATGAGGTGTCTGCTGAGAATTGGGATTGACGGGATTTGAGAAATTTTAAAACTTTAAAATAAAATGGATCAATTAAATTTTAGTCTGTGACCCCACTTCTAACTGCTTTTGACTTTACCTGCTCTGGCTGAAGAACTATTTCATCAATAAAATGTTGCCAGTAGGTTTTTGTTAGCTCCCTTATTTGATGAGGGAGTTTCGCTTCAGTGAGAAAATATGTGTTCAGTTTTCTTTTTAATTGAGAAATCTCAGGCCTCCCAAGACACCTTTGATTTAATGGTATTTAAGAGTAATAGTAAATTTGACCTGTATTATTTCCCTGAATGAGAAGAAATATAAACTTAGGCTTGTGTTGCAGCTCCATTACTGCCCGAGTTTTTTCCTGGCTCAGATGGAGTGTTTGGGGGGTGACTTACTGAAGTAAGCAGGACTAATCTGCATACAGTGAGAGCTACATGATTTAAGTCTCCATCATTTAATAGAGGTTTACGTATTTTTCTATTTATTTCTGACTGATGAACAATAATGTCTCCACTTACCTCTGTACACTTATTAGGTACATAACTTTTTGTTAATGCACATATCTAATCAGCAACTCCTGACTCCAACAGTAACTCAAATAATAAAAAAAAATAACACTTGTTACAATCAAGACATACAAAACAGCATCTCTGAAAGTGTGACAGAGACCTTGAAGCAGATGGGCAACAGCAGCGGAAGACCACACCCAGTGCCTATCTGGAAACTAAAGCCACAGTTCTCATAGGCTAACCAAACTGCACAACAGAAGATTGGAATAATGTTGCCTGGTCTGATGGGTCTCGGCTTTTGCTGCAACATTTGCTGTGACATGATCCATCCATTTGTTTGAAGCAAATTCCAAAATCAAAATGAAAAAAGCACATACGAAGTCAAAAATGTGAAGCTAACCAGAGCCACAGCACAAACAGACAAGGCAGGAAAATAGACATCAAGACAAAGACTGAGGAGAAGGACTGGACTATTTATACACATGAGGGTCATTATAAAGAAATATGATAATTTTCCTTAAATAAAGGCATTTATGCACATTCATGATCAAATTCCAAGCATGTGTGACAGGCACAATCTGAGATGGAGTCTTGAAGTGTGCCAGATTCATGCAAGTTCTTATTCTGCATCTACCAGACAGGAATCAGGCTGCATATCTCGCTCTGCATGCCTGTACTCCCTTCGGTGACCCCAACAACCTTTGAGTGACTCCAAGTCTGTTCATGAATGTAGTGATTTGTGCAATTTCTGTTAGGCAGAGTGGTGCTTTCTGGTAGCCTTGAGTGGTATTTCTTCCATCTATAGAAAAACTGAGGCACACATATCTTTGCAGCAGGTTCCTGTATTACTAACCCCTGTTCTGTATGTGAATGCATGGTCTACTTCAATTCATGTACTGTTTGGGGCAGCAGGTACAATTTCTAAAATATAACTGTAATGAGAGAGAGCTAAGTGCAACCACTAAAACAATCATAAAAGTACATTTGTGCACTTGGCACATATACATTATGCTTATTCTGATTAGGTTTACCTGATGTTTTCTGTTTTTGGTCTGTCAGTTTTAACACATCCGTTAAGGTAATGAAGGTCAAATAGGTATTTAGTAGCACAATAAAAGGGAAATACATCGTGCCACTAGAGAACTTTCCCATTCAGTAATAAAGCCCAGAAAAGCATAAATCCATACAGCAATCTCCAAACTGTACCTACTGCTCTTTTTTCCCCCAGCTTCTGTCCATGCATGGAATGGAAGCATGGAGAAGTTTCAACTTGCCTGCTGGGCTCAAATATTATCTTCATGCTTCCATTTCCTGTGTAAATGTATGTAATAAGGTGATCCACTAGTGTCCGGAGGCAATTATAGTCCAACAATACCAAAGCACATCTGTCATGAAATCCATGGATGTGGTCCTGCCAGAGTTCCCCTGTGAATTTCTATAAGCCCCTGCAAGCTTCGTCCCATTTCAGCTGAGCAAACCACAGGAGATGAAGGGGGCAGAGGGCGCTGCTAGATGTGCTCCAACTGCCAATGGGAAATGTCAGTCCCTCTCACAGACAAGGAATAACAAATAGCCTCTTGAGTGTCTTGACAAGCGATGGCGGCTGCAGCAAACTTACCCCACCCCCATCCATAGGGAATTATGCGTGACGTGAGAAAGATCCTCCTGCTACCTGAGAAATGTCTCATCTAGTGCTTGAAGACATTTTGACAAGAGTATATTACATATTTCATTGCATCTCTCAAGTAATTCTTTCAACATCAAGAGTCATAAACAGGAAAGGTGTTACATTATTTACTTTCAGTCTGACATCTCAACATCCCACTTATTATTTACATCACTCTACGCTGTCAGGGGCAGGAATAATTGTCCTCCTTTAATTCCATATTTTACATTTTAGTCTGAAATCCCTACAAATATGCTGTACTTCTGGGTTTTCACTCAGAACTGTCCAATTTATTTGCTTTTTTTATAGGTGCTAAATGTCACCCGAAGTCATTTCCTACAACAGTAAACACTTTCTTAGCTTTTAGAAGTGTTTACAGCATTGCACAGCAGATTTGTGCATGTTAAAGGAAATCTTCAGCGATGGCAGCTTGAGCTGGAGCATTTTGGTGACACAGAAATTACTGTGATTTTACACTTCAAACCACTCTAAAGGCACGATCCGTTTTCAGTATTTGTCACAGTGTCATTTTAAAACAGAAAGAAATCCATTAATTAGTACAATGCAAGGCATTAATTTGTAAACTGTGATACCATAGTAGAATTTAACACTACTTTTTAAAGTAATCTAACATTGCTGAGGAAGTGCTGACATCTCAATAAAGCTGTATATCTAAAAATAATAAATTTGCCCATTTCACATCAAGACCTTTGTTCTTATTTACTTCAGTTTAGATTATATATATATCACCTCATATTTAAAGAGACAAGCTTATCAAACTAAGCATTTTATTAGCTGTGCCTTCAATAATTTTATCTAAGTAATAAAATCACAAATTTATTTATTAACATTTAAATTGAAGCTGTAAATTAATATGAATTATTTTTCAAGGTCAAAGAAGAAAAAGAATAGCTAACTGATTAACTGAACATTAACGATGGCTGCAGTTTGGTAAGCCTTTTACAGGTGCTGTGCATACTTGGTGTTTTACATGAATTAATGGAACTCATGCTGTTCCCTGTTACAACAAATGGGGTTGGGTGACTGGATGAATGTATTGGTGAGATTATTTTTCATTCTGTGTTGCTTGGTGAGTCTTTTCGCTCGGGCAGATCTGGGCAGTAAAAATTGTTGTTCCCACATGCTAGGGCAACATGGTGGGACAGTGATTAATACTTCCACCAGAAGGTTCAGGGCTTATTCTACTGGTTAGAGGAGCATGCAGTAGTACTGACAAGGATTTTTATTTTTATTTTATTTTTTCAGGGGCTGGGTCTAGGGTTTCCTCCGGTTATTGTGAATGGGGTGGCACTGGCAGCATCTGACCATTAAAAAAAAAAAGAAAAAGGTAAGTGTACTGACATACAGCTAAAACTAGAATATTAGAAAATATTAGGATAAATGCACAATACAGGCTAAAAGTAACACAACTGCTGCAGACAAATCAGCAGCATGAGTGTGCTGGATGAAAGCGTGTGCACTTTAAGCGCCTTTGGCCGGTAAAATTGGCCAAGATCTAGAACTGGCAGTAAGCTGAGAGTGAAGAAGTGACTTGGATGAGTGAAAAAGCATTTCTGCCACTGAAAATGCTACGTCCAGATGAACAGAAACAACTTGCTGGAATGGCCAAGATTTAGTGTAATAATAAAGTCTAGTCTATTTGAAGCCAAAAAAGAAATGGCAAAATGCAGATTGTGTGTTAACAGACTTATCAATATCACAACTCTATTATTAAAACGTGGGAGATTCTGATGGATTAGAGTATTTTATTAAGTCAATCTTTTAAAGAGGTTTTTTTTTTCAGTCTTTCAGGTGCAGCGTCTGTGGTTTTAAACGATCTACTAGCAAGTAAAGACGAAATATAAAAACAGAATACAAATGTAGGCTTGGTCTATAAGCAAATTTGATACAATGCTCACAAATCAGGTTATATTGAATTCGGTGCCTATTTTTACATCATTTAATCATGCTTTTAGAGCAATAAAACGTTTGCAAAATTGTATTGAAAAAGTCAAGGACTGAAGTTGCATCTAAGAAGCTATATGTGCTACTGATCAGGGAAACACAAAGACTTTAGATAACTACAAAAAATAAATAAATACAATAAAATTTCATAAAGCCCTTTACACGCTCCTGCTACCCATGCGCAGAGGTCTGAGGGATCTGCCAGTGATGGTGATGGTCAGATCAGAAAATTTTTTGGTCAGGGTTAGGTTGTGATTTCATGCCTGTTGAGCTCTAATCTCGAACGTAACCTGTTTTAACCTTTTTCATATGACATGATTTTAAGATTTATTAGTGATAAGTGTTGTGAAAAAATCATCTATTACAAAAAGCGCCAGTGTGGTAGTATCCACTCTCTTGTCAGATCTTTATGTCTGTAGGTTTAGCTGTTCTTGGCTTTTATTACCAAACGCCAGCTTCTCTTCTGCCACTGCTTCCATAACCTCTGGGGATCCACATGGTTCAGTCCTGGGTCCAACTATTATGTTCTTGCAATATCCGTTTGGCTGCCATTCACTTGTTTAATGACATTTCTTATTATTTTTGTGTTTGTAGTATTATTATTTTTGTGCAGATGACATCCAGCTGTATGTTGTCAACAGTCATCTTTGACCAAGACATGTCCTTCAACGCACATATTAAACAAATATGTAGGACTGCTTTCTTCCATTTGCGCAACATCTCTAAAATTAGAAATATCCTGTCTCAGAGTGATGCTGAAAAACTAGTTCACGCATTTATTACTTCCAGGCTGGACTACTGTAATTCATTATTATCAGGATGTCCTAAAAACTCCCTAAAAAGCCTTCAGTTAATCCAAAATGCCACAGCAAGAGTCCTGACAGGGACTAGAAAGAGAGAGCAGATTTCTCCTATATTAGCTTCCCTTCATTGGCTTCCTATTAAATCCAGAATTGAATTCAAAATCCTGCTCCTCACATACAAGGTCTTAAATAATCAGGCCCCATCTTATCTTAATGACCTTGTAGTACCATATCACCCCATTAGAGCACTTCGCTCTCGCACTGCAGGCTTACTTGCTGTTCCTAGAGTATTTAAAAGTAGAATGGGAGGCAGAGCCTTC
>VVHJ01022470.1:28744-45537 GCA_015107715.1 Tylochromis polylepis
GTTTTTTTTCTTTTTCCCCCCCCCTTTTTTTTTTTTTTTTTTTTTTTTTTAAAAGAAGGTTCAGTAATGCAGGGAATATCCCCCTGCTTCGATCCACTCCTCTGAAGGACACTCCCAGAAAGAAGGGGCACCACACCCGAATATATGTTTGGTTGTCATGATGGGGTAGAAGCACTGAAGTATGACAGCAGAGAAAATGCTGAAGTACATTTTTTTTTCCAAATAATTATAACAATTTTGGCCTTGAAGCAATAATTTGGAGAAATGCCAGTGAGAAATTCCTTAGGTAAAGTAGCTATAAATGTAGTGGGAAAACAACAGTATTTCTGAAATGTAGTCCAAATAGTAACAGAAATTAAGGATCCTGACCCTCCCCTACATTCGATCATTCACAAACCTCTATACTACACGCAAAAGCAGAGCAAGATTACCACCTAGTGTCAGACCGTGTTCACAGCAGCCCGGGTCATCACCATCTCACAGAAACTCAGTCATCCTGTGGTTTATCAAAACCTAACTAGGTGGAGATATTTGCTCAGATATTTTTCCAGGTTTATCAAAAGTTGGAAATGTGCATGTTAACTCAAACCAGAGCTGGGGTTTTTTTTGTTTTGTTTTTAATGGAGATCTGACTGGGTCACAAGGCCTCTGGCCCAGAGGTGGGAGTGTTTTTGTTTAGTTAAACTCACTCACACCCTGGGCCCATGTCCAGCAGTATGACAACACCATCTCCCAGGGTTAAAGGATGGAATGAGCCAGCAGAGGAGCGATGGTGGGCCGGAATTAAGCCCCCGCTGGCAGCCGTCGCTTTTGTATTGTTTCAAGAGGTGTCGGCTGTGTTCTTTGAAAATCATTTTCTGTTGTTGGAAATCAGGAGAAGGGCTGGCTTTGAACCTGGTGTCCTCACTTTGACCTTCAGCCTAGATTGCCCATCCTGTTGTGTGAAAACAGGCTGGGAACCACTGGATTAGATATGCAGAAAGTATCGTCTACATTTCAACAGGTGACTGGAGACTGTTATCAGTGTGTCTTTTGTCCTCTCTCCCTCCCCTCACCCCCAGCCAGTCATGGCAGATGGCTGCCCCTCCCTGAGCCTGTTTCTGCCTTTTCTTCCTGTTAAAAGGGAGTTTTTCCTTCCCACTGTTGCCAAGTGCTTGGTCACAGGGAGTTGTCTCATTGTTGGAATTTTCTCTGCGTTATTGTAGGGTCTTTGCCTTAAAGCAACTTGAGGTGACTGTTGTTGTGATTTGGCGCCTTTATAAATAAAATTTAATTGAATTTTCTGTAGTGGTGGATGTCAGAAACTGAAAATCCCAGCGTGGATAACATCTGCTTTCTGTTCACCCGCATAATCTTGTTCAACAGGCATTCCTGGCTGAAAGGTGCTTCACATGAGCTTTTTAAATGCCGGTTGGCATGATGAGTGGCTGTCCTTGTTAGTCATGGTGGGGACTGCAACTCAGAAGAGACGCTATCAATACGCAAGTGTCATCGCTGATGAAGTGCTCTCCATTTATTTATTTTTTCCTCTTTCCTCCCATTCTCTCTGTTCCCTCCATCTACATTCACTCCATGCTGCTTTTCTGCTTTTAATCAATTTCCATGCTCTATCAGTAAACATGTTCTTTGTGTCACAGTAAGAGCATTCCTCACTCTGAGCACTCTTTCTGAAATAGCACATGTTTTGGTCATAGGAGAATGTGGCCCAGTTATACTCTTTATTTCTTTATGATTCTTTTTTATATCATATTGCACAAATAAGGCCTCAAAACAGGAGAAAAACATGATTAGAGATCTTTATATGAGACATGGTGCAGTTTGACAACATCATGTGCTCCTGCTTTTCAGCTAGTGTGCTTCAGACAAGCCCGTGGTGTATTTGTAGATGAGCGATGTCCTTCAGCCCTTTCACCGTGGGATTCCCCAAAGCTGTGTATTAACTGAAAACCATTGTGTGCAGCAAACTCACCGCTTTCTTGAATAAAGGGGAAGAACTGACTGACACACACATCACCTGTCAGTTCACAATAAGGGCCAACACAATAGCGAGAACACAATGACTAAAAAATAAACTTAACTCCGAGATTGCAGTCCCTATATAGTCCTCAAGACACAATACAGCTCTGTGGCAGAGCTGTATTGTGGAATCAAGGTCGAGAGTGAAAGAAGCCTTTTTATAAATAAACAAGGGAAGTTTTACAAGGAGAAGCTTTGTAGTGGTTTGTCATTTAGGCATATAATGACCAGAGGTTGAGGAGTAAGGAAGAGTACCAATGGAAGCCCAGTGGTCAGCAGCGCAGTGTGGGATTCTGTTTTTTTTGGTTGGGAGCAGGGGTTAGTTTGTGTCCCTGCGATCCCATCAGCCCTGCGCTGAGCCTTTAATGCGGCCCTGACGCCTTTCTGGCGCAGGGGCCACGCTGCCTCACATCTGGAGCCAATTACCCTGGAGGGGCTATGACAGAGCCCCCACCATCCTCTACTCTGCTTTTCTGTCCAAAGCAGCTCAGACCACTCTCACAGTTGCATTCTTCCAGTTTTCACAACATCATGCTTTATTTGTCAGTCCCTTTCCTTTTTTTTTTTTAAATTTGAAAAACCACATCCTCCTCTACACTGACCAGAATCCAGCTGAAGGACTTAAGAGAGCACTACGTAATGTCAGAGTCTCCTGTTTGAGTCCAGCTGTGGATTTTTGTTGCGTCTTCTCAGGCAAATTTGAAAAAGTCCAAAACCCCAGCTTAAAAAAAATTAGCAATATAATACGCCAACTCATTTAGTTTTTTGCTACATTGTGGTATAATTTCAGCAGATTCAGGCCATCTTATTTTCTGTGGGAGAGCGCTGGCAGTAAACACCATTTTTCAATAAAGCATGTTTAGTACTAAATGAGCTTTAACATGTGTGATTTATAGAGTGCCTCTGCTTCCATGCAAGAGAACCCGTGTGTGTGTGTGTGTTCAGTGTATAGTTAAACACACAGCCTTACCTGAGGAGAAGCTGGGGTCTTGTGACTGGACTATAGCATGGGGGTTAGTCCTGTTGCTCGGACCCGATGACTGATGAGGGTAATTGAGTTTGTGGTGGTGCAGCAGGCGTGTTAGGGGTGTAGACTGGCCCCGCAGGATTTCTTTCACCGAGGTCACAAGAGCTGGGAATGGGCTTCACCATATCTGGACCATACTCTTGTTAGTTCCCACCCCACGGTTTGGCACCAATGCTATGGTTCATTAGCTGCAGCTATAGGGTGTACCTGGGCAGGGAGCCAGGGGATTGAGCTGTCCTGGGTTACACAGACATAAATTGGGAGTGTAGACTGTGAAGCAAATGTGGAAACTCTACAGGTGGCTGAAATTAAGCCATATACACAGAATCAGCCTGCTCTGAAATAAGGAGGGGGGAGGCTTTTGGTAGCTGGCCTTGCGCTCGAGGTAATAAAATCTTGGCATTTTGAGGAGATACATCAGAAGTATGTATTCATGCCTTTTTATGTGTAAAGCATGCACGTGTCTAATGTATATGTACACATGAAGCTCACAAGTCTGTGTGTTCTCAGTCTCTGGAGTCATGGAGAGCTGCAGACGTCTCCCCTGGGTGCATAAATTCACGATTTGGCCATGACAGCCTCTTCCAGAGAGCAAGAGAGAGAGTTTGACTGGAATGAGGGGGAAGCCATGCAGGGCAAAGAGCCACTGAGTTGGCAGACAGAAGGAGAAAAAGAGGGGGAACTGCTAGTAGAACAAAGAAAGAAAACAAATCATCCTGAGCTGTAAAAGTGCCATCTCTGGCTCCAGGGTAAAATATGAGCGAGTGCAAGAAAAATAGATTTTTAAAGTTTATCATAAGAGGGATGTGAGCAGAAAGGAAGAGGACGGGGTGGAAGGTGAGGGCGGATCAATGGATTAAGCAGTCTTACTCTGCCTTCTGCTGGACAGTTCAACAAAACAACATTTTGAAGAGGCTTTGCTGAAAGCAGGAACACTCTTACGACCTTTCTTAAACTGTGCACAGAAATAGCACTAAAATACTTTGACTCTAAGATGTATTCAAAAAAAAAAAAAGCTGTGTGAGCATACCTGCACATTTGCTCCTGGTGGTCGAGGTGATCTGAAACAAAAATTTAAAGGGGCAAAATGTTTTATTTTCAACCACCAGCTTTGAGAGTCCTGCTGCTGATTGCTTAAGTGGACTGACACTTTTGCACTGAATCAATCTGCTATCAGCCCGCTTTGGCATTACGACCTTCTCTTCTTGGTAAAGTCATGTCTGAGAGGCCGTTTACAAGACATCCTGGATTCAGGGGATGTGCAAGTTCTGGGACCCCAGCCCTTTATTTATAACAGCTGGACCAGAGAGATGTGGAGCCCTGACATTTGGCAGAGTGGGGTGAGAGGTCAAGTCTAACACCAATAAAGTGAAGACTTTGATCGTGGCATTTATGGATGGCAGAGGCACAGCACCCTCAGAGTGGGAGAGAACTGGGAGAGAGTGGTGTTTAGAGAATAAAGAAAAAGAGCACTCCTGCAGTTAGGAGAACCAGCCAGGCAAGAAAAAAAAGAAATTAAGTGGCTGAGCTTTTACTTTCACTTCAGGATTTATTTTACAGTCCATTCCCTCCTGCTAGTTCACTGAGCCCAATCAGAGGATGTCATCAAGCACAGATGTGCACGTAATAATAATTTTAATTACTGATAAATGTGCTGCTTTTTTGTGTGTGTTGTAAATATTGGGGAAAGTGCAGCTTTAATTCAAGAGGTTTAACAAAAATATTGTACTGACTGTTTAGGAATTGCAGCTTTTAAACTATCAGAGAGATAGTAAAAGCTTTAGGAGTGGCCAAATCAACAATCTGGTGCATTCTTATAAAGAATAAATGAACCTACTGGCTCAGCAACCTACCTGGAAGACCACAGAAAACAACCAAAATGGATGATCAAAAATGCTTTGCTTGGTTAGAAAAACCCTTCACAACATCTAACCAAGTCAGCAGCACTCCCAAGGATGTAGGTGTATCATTGTCTACAATCAGGAGATGCCTTTGTGAATATAAATGCAGTTTTTACAATAAGGTGGAAAGCACTGGCTACACTGAAGAGCAAGAAGGCCAGATTAGACTTTGCAAAAAATAATCTAAATGGCCTGGACAGTTCTGAAATAAATTCTCTGGACAGATGAAATCAAGATGAACTTGTCTTAATATGATGGAAGTATGGAGAAGGAGAGAAACTGCTCTCCTTAGCAAACCATCTGTGATGATGGAGGCAGTGTTACGGCATGTATGGCTACCCGTGGAAGCAGATCCTACTGTGGCTGCTGACAGAAGTATCAAGATGAACTGTGAGGTGTGCAGGGCTCTGCTCAGATTCAATCAAGTGCTGTAAACTGACTGGACAGCAATTCATGATGCAAATGGATAATGACCCAAAGCACACTGCAGAAGCAACCCA
Organism: Tylochromis polylepis; assembly: GCA_015107715.1. Classification (NCBI taxonomy): domain Eukaryota; kingdom Metazoa; phylum Chordata; class Actinopteri; order Cichliformes; family Cichlidae; genus Tylochromis; species Tylochromis polylepis. Next base: position 34,189 of record VVHJ01022470.1, read on the forward strand.
AGAGTTTCTCACAAAATGAAAGAAGTGAGCCAAGTCAGTCACCTCATCTCTGGCCAATAGAGCATGCTTTTTAGTCAACTGGAGACCAAAATACCCACAAACCAGCAGCAACTCAGTGTGGCTGACATAGCATCTCAGGGGAGGAAAGCATTTGGTGATGAGTTCTAGACTTCATGGAGTCGTGAAGTATTAAAAAACGATCTTTATGTTAGTTCGTCAAATTAATTTTGAGCTTCTGAAAATGATAGGCTCCATATGAAAATATCTGCAATTCTTAAACAGTCAATTAAAGCTGAAAATCTGGACTTCAATCACATCTTCACTCTTTGACTTCAGATCCACTGTTGTGGTGCACAGAGGCAAAACTGCACAAAAATGTGTCACTCTTCAACAAATTATGGCTCTAACTGGAAAGAGGATACTTCCTGCTTGCTTGTTTGGCTTAAATTACATTTGATTTTAAAATATTTGTCATCATAACTTCCAGCAATACACTAAATAATAAATGTCAAGGCTTGTTCCAAACTGGTCTGTTTGATAGATTTTTACTTGGTGGGCCCTGATGGGATCCAGTCAGACTTTAAATATAATATAATATATTATATACTAATATATATAATATACTAATAAATACAACACAGAAAGTACAGCTTTGTATAATGTCAGCTGATAGCGTATGGTACAGAAAAGTTTTGAATAAACTTTATTTATATCAGACTATTTTAATCAACCTGTCTAAAAAGGTAAATGTCATGTTCGTTTCAGGGTGTTTCATTGTATTCACTGATCTTTCATGGCCATCTACTGGACGAAGAGCAAACTGCAAACATAAAACTATCAATACACTGTGTAAAAATACTGCAGATATTTAAACAAAACATCCAGTTCTTTATTTATTAGTTATTTAAATTATTTTCTTTAATTTAGAAACAGATTTCGTTTTTCATTTGTTATCATTTCTTTTTCACTTCTGCAGAAGTGCAAGACTAAATTGTTGTTGGGAGCTCTGATGTGAGGGTAGATTTTCTTTGTGGACAGGCTGTGGTCAGCTAATCGGTGCTGGAGCAGAAGTGATCAAACCTCGGTTTCCTGCTCCTTGTGATTTTAGCAAGCTTTAATCTAAATTATACTTAAGCAGGTGTTACACGAGAACTGTATATTAAAAAAAAGTATCCAGTCAAGTCTGACAAAACAAAACAAAACAAAACAAAAAATCTCTCAAATCTCTTTAAAGGCTTTTAAAGCCTGATGAAGCCCTTGAAGTTATAAATTAGGAACTTGGACTCTGTAGTGCACGATAACAGATACAAATATGGTTTTTGCAAAGTAGGAGGAGGAGATAGGACTGATCGCATGTTCTCACCCACAGTTTTCACAACAGTGATGTGTATATATGAGTGTGGGTGCATGAGTATATATATATATATATATATATATATATAATGTAATTGTAATGAAGAATTTCTGATGAACAGGGCATAAACAGGGAAAAAAAGTGTTGACTATTAATTACCAAATAGTGGAAAGGGGGTGGGCTTAAATATGCTTATGCTTCTTCCTACTCCTTTTTGAACATGTAAGTTATTTATAATTTAATATTGCTTTGTTTTCATTCTGTTTTGCTTTTTTTGTTTATCTCTTTTTTCTCTGTTGTTGTACCATTTTAACATGTTCAAAATAAAGATTCAATACAAATACAAATAACAGCCACCAGGGGCGATATTTCATCACACAGTGGAGGACAGGTGAAGCGCCACAACACCTTCCACAAACAGAGTATTGCATCATGGTCTATATAGTACCAGACTCGTTTTTTCTAAACAAAGAACTACAAATGCAACCACGTGACACACCAACCCGACAGCGACAGGTTAAGAGGTTTATTGGTGTGTGTGTGTGTGCGTGTGTTTGTGCGCGCGCTGCGTGTCAGAAGTTATGCGGAACTTGTGCCTCCTCCCCAGCATGCTGTCGCTTCCTATTTACTGAAAGCATTTGAAACAGGTTCACACCGATACTGCGCTGCAGCTTTGTGCGCTCCCAGTAAATGCGCTGCACAGACACGGAGGGTCAGCACAGAAACTGTTTAGGTCAGGATGAGCTGACACCAAGAACTGTGAACAGATTTGGTCGTTGTTGACCTGAAGTGAGCGCGAATGCCTTTTTCTCCACATTGTTTTTAATTTTTTTTTTTTATTGCCTGCTGTTTGTTTGTTTCTTTTTCTTTTTAACTTAGCGCATATATAAGCTTAGTAAACATGAAGTTTAACGGGTATCTAAAGCTCCGGATCGGCGAGGCGGTGGATCTGAAACCGACTACCTTCTCCCTCCGCCACTCTGTCATCTTCAACAAGGCGCCTCCAGCCATGGATCCCTACATTGTGGTGAAGGTGGACGACTACAAAATCGGGCAGACTCACACCAAGCAGAAAACCAACATGCCCACGTACAACGAGGAGTTCTGCCTCAACGTGAACGACGGCAAACAGATCGAGCTGGCTGTTTTCCACGACACTCCAATCGGATATGATGACTTTGTGGCCAACTGCACCATTCAGTTCGAGGACCTCATCGAAACCTCCAACACAGGGGAGACTTTTGAGGGATGGGTAAGTTTTAGGGTTCGCTTGTTTTTTGTTTTTTGTTTAAGTGAGACTGGCTTTAAGTGTTATTTCTTCCATTTAAATTTAAGACCATCCTTTAACCATAAACATGGGCGGATTCGTCTGTCAGGATGCCCTGGGGCACAGATGTGCAGCTGGCCACACAACACTACATACACCACACAATATGAGAGCGAGCCTGTGGTCTCATACTGAGAACAGTGCCTAATAATAATAATAATAATAATAATAATAATTAAAATACACACACTAGACGTCCAAGCAGAGTTTATTGGTTCAACCTGGAGCCAAAGATGCCTCAGATCCAATGAAAGTGTGATGGCATTTCCTGCCATCATACATTGCCTTGGAAATTTAAATGACAGCCAGAATCAGTATACCTGAAGGTCCAATACCAGAAATACTTTTTTTTCAGCATGTATTTCCAGCATGATCACTCACATCACTTACAGCTGCCACATACACAGACATGAACCAGTTCCTGTTTGCTGGAGCAGTAACTGACCCCAAGTTTCTTCCTGTGCCATCTCATGTAGCTTTGCTGTAGCATATGTATGAGAAAGGAAGCAAAGGAACAGACCTTTGCAGTTCTCTATAATGCAGAAACTTTAGTGTCAAAAGCTCTTAAATAAATTTGTAACTGATCGACTTTAGGTGGTAATGTGAAATGGGCCTACTGGCCACAAACCTATGAATGGTTTAATGGGAACATATACTTTTATTTATTTTCTTTGTCAGATATATATAAAATTGAAATTGCATATTCATGTTAAATATGAACAAGGCTTTAACTATCAAGCTAAGCATTGTTAAAAATGTATTATACAGACAGCTTTGAATTAGGTAAGGGAATCAGAGAGTAACTCAGAAGATAGTCTAATATTATTATGATACATTGCCCACAATAACAATAACATCTGAATACAGTGTTCTGTGTAACTGAAGGAGAAAAAGTTTCTTTAAAAAAGGTGAAAAGCTGGAATTTTATATACAGTATGTACACTGCGCTGTTATATTAGTGTATAACTGATTAGTTCAGTGAATTGTCAGCTGGATGTCCACCATCTTTACTAAAGCTTCTGTGCATTTTACCCTCATTCATTTGAGTAACACCGCCCGGTGTGTCAGTAATTGCATGGCAAAAATAAATGTATTGTAATTTTTTGACCCACCTGTACTGTGAATGCTAGAGTTTTACTTTTTGCAACAAGGCTGTTATAGACATTTCTTTATAGTCACCTCCAGGCCCACGAAGCCAAGCTACCATCGTCTTGCTGTCAATATCTATGTAAACATTTTGGTCAAAAAATGTTCTTCAAAAGCCTTACTGGCATTTAATTTACTCTTGGAAGCAAATATCTGGTTATTTTTTGTCAGCAAATACCATGCTAGCTTTGTTAGCTTTGGTTGTTCCTGACAGCAGACGTTTCCCATGTCAGTCATGCATTGTATGCAGATTAACTGGAGCATGTACAGGAAAATAGCTGTACATGTTTTTTTGCAGCTTTTGACTCAAAGACTTAATTGACCAAACACCAGAAAACAAGCAGGCAAAGAGCATTAATATTTACGGATCAGACACATGTTGCACATGTTGTTCGTGCTCTTATTCCCGATTAGATTAAGGCTCCAAAATAAGCAAGTTCAGTTGAGATTCAATTTCTTATCAGGAATGAACAAAAGAAATGCAAAAATAAATAAGCGTTGCTCAAAGGCACTCGGTGCTTCTCCTCAGCAGGCTTTTTCAACGCTGGCCAATCAGACAAGTGTGCTTTAAGTCAGGTTTTTTTGGTTTTTTACTTTACAAGAGTAACTTTTCTGAATTTAAAGTAGTTCCTATATTTTCTAATCTTGCTTAAATTATTCATTTCTTCTACCCATACCAAAGCAATTTTAAGACACCGCTATAAGACTCATTAAAAATGTAGTTCCAGATTGATTTAGAGTTAAAAAAAAAGGAAAAAAAGTTAACGTCTAAAGTTGCATTCACATTAGGCACTGTTTTAACTTCACACCAGAGCTTTAATACTTTATGAACAGTGTTTTAGAGCAGGTTTAGAAGACAAAGCCTGTTATTAAGCTCAGGGCACTGTTCACTACACGCCTCAGTGTGTGACTAATTTTGCCTATTTTTGCGCCAGAAAGCAATAACACTATCTCATCTGCGCTGAGGTCCTCCCTGCTTCTCTATAAGAGGAGGAAGAGGTTTAAACGGAGTCCGAGACTTAATTACTCATTTTCTTAGGCAACATTAAGTGTTGGGTCAAGAACCTCTGTCAGAAATCTTGCTCATATTGCCTTAGAATTGTTATTAGCAGCAAGCACAGTCACAAACCACACATGCCACAGTAGTGGGGAGGTGTTCATTTTACTTATAAAGACCTGCTAACTCACAAGCATATACAGAGAACTACCCAGGCCTGCATGGCATTCGAGCTGCCTCTAGAGACATGTATTTTTATAACTTCCACACGTCCGCTCTGAGCCATTTACAGCATTTCACAGTTCACGAAACTTTGCCAATAGAGGCGTATAAGAAACTTTGTCCAAAATGATGTTGCTATAATACCATATATGCACAGTTTTCAGTGGAAAAAATGACCTCATGAAAGCTTAAATTAAAACCTTATGTGAAGTACCACATTGGTTTCACTCTTATCTAGACTGAAACACAAAAAAAGGGCCTCTTGAAACTGGAGTTTCCCTGTTCAGACTTACTCTCATCCCTTCAGGACTATAAGCCACTGCAGGTGTGAATGTAACCTGAGCCTGGCTCTGCACTCTCTCATTACATCATAGCACATTAGAAACAAATGCCTCAATAAGTCCAATTAACGTGGTGGTTTTGTATAAATCAGTAATAATATGCAAATTGCCATGTAATGCAATAGTGCTGTAACTTACAGTAGTTCTCCATCTCACATTTGGAAACAGTTCTGCCCTTGCACATAGGTTAAAAAAAGGGTTTTTTTTTTCATCTTAAAGAAATGCACTTCATTATACCTCAACAGCAGAATTACTAATAAGGTAATTAGCTGATTTTTGTGAGCAGTGCATGTATTTATTGGCGAGAATCAGCATACTTTAGAGTCCCGTGAGAGCCGCATTTGTTGAGAGAAGCATGACTTTCAAGATTGCTTTTGCACACATTTACACCAAGACCCCAAACGTGTAGGGGAAGTGGTATGAAAGTGGAGCTTGGTCTGCAGTTTTAGAAGTGGCTGGTTAGTGCAGCTGACTTTCTCACTTCAAGACATTATGGTGTTATCCGCTAGATCTGAACTGTGAAGGCTTTATGGGCTTTGTTGTGCAGAAGAAGTGCTGGGCTGGTTTGTTTCACATGAGGCGCAAGCCTCCACACGCCCACACTGCTGTTTATCAGTCTTCTCACCAGGCAGCTGATCAGCTCTCAAGGGTTCACTGCTAAAATACTTACTCTCGTGTTCAAATACTCTTCTTTCTGTGTTGCCTTTTTTTCTCTGTTGTTTTCACACCTTCTTGTGCACAAAATCCAGGAAAGTAACCTCCACAAAACTCTTCGTGTCTTTGCTTCTGTCTTTAACTGGACTCAAAGCGCAGCTTAAGCAGAATTCTTCAGGAAGTTACTCAACTCCTCCTTTTAACCCAAAGGCGTTCAGAGACATTTAACATGGCATTTACGCACACACACAAGGCCAGCTACCTTTGCCTCCCACCTGCTGACAGTACACAGCACTACTTTGTGATGTCTTTCACTTGTTATTCAGTTGTTTAGCTGCTCTTTATTTTATGTATTTGCTCTGATCAGTCTTGAAGTACTTGTGGATGTGTTGATGCAGTGGTTTTTGAGGGTTACAAGCTGTGAAACTAAAAGTGGGTTAAATGTGGCCCCTCAACATTTTCCACCACTGATTATTTTGCTGTTCGCTTAACTGAAAAAGGGACCCTACCCTGCTCCCGTTTACAAAAAAAGAAAAAGAAACTCCCCTCTCTGTGATGTAGCATTCAGTTGTTCTGCTTTTTAACTACAGCGTCTTGCTGTGCTTAGCTTTACCCACAGTTATGTGAGATTACTCTAAGGTCAGTCTCAAAAAACATCCACTTGCACAGCTTGCAATGGTTCCCTTTCTAAAGTAAGTAGCAATGTCTGTGTGTCCTGAATAAGATTCGAAAGTTGGACCAAAACCTTGTTATCACAGATGTAATTTTCTGTAGCAGCACAGCTCTTTATATGTGTGTATAAAGATAAACAATATGGACACCTCCTTTAATCTGTCTCCATCTGCCCACTTGAGCGCTGTCACTCAATGAGAGGGAAACAAATTCTAACCTTTTAATGTGTTGTAGTTTTATTATTATTTATTTATTTATTCACTAAACTAAGCAGCAGTCAAAACAACGAAGATAACATAACACACACACACACACACACAGGGGAAGTTCTCACAGTGGACAAGTCAAACCTGTCGTCTAGACTGTAGATTGAGACACAGGATATGAGCAGTAACTAAAAACAAAATTGAGGCTTCTTCACTTCTTCACTGAAATTGTCTTTTTTTTCCATTTTAAACTTTTACATCAAGTCATTTTTTTCAGAGCTTATTATATATTTATACTCTGCGTGTCATCGTCTGGTTTGCTGTCAGTATTTTCCAGGAAGGGTTTATGTGTATAAATAGAGCTTTGCTCAACCATATAGTGACATAAATTTCCATCCAGTGGTTGCTGCAGGAAGTCTCTCTTTCTATCTGCTTGTCTCTGTCCACCTTTAAAGAGGCCATCTTATATATGCAGATAATGATGCTGTGAATTATGGTTAAACAGCTTGGCACCACTGTCACTGTAAGTAGCCTGACCTGTCAGACCTGCCAGGCCTGCTTTATAGTCTTTCTGTCCCAGTGTCCAGATTCCTGCGACAGTATGTACACACTAAAGTATGACACAAATATGTTGTGGCATAGCTGCGAGTCTGGGATAGTACACCTGAAGGACTCGAGCTCTATTTCTAATGTTTTTAAATCCAAAAACTCTTTGATCTTACGGCTTTTTCTAAATATCTAATATTTTTCTATAAAATTTTAATAAAATTTTGTATAAGTGTGACGTAATTTTTTTTCCCACACTTTGAAATCTAAGGCAATGTTTGAACATAAATATCTAAAAAATTATGAAATATAAGAGGTAAAATTTTGTACTAAGAGGCATTAAAAATGCAACAGTGTAACATTTTCCTATATTAAAATTTGATCCTGATCCCTGGTTGCCTGTAGCAATCGTGGGATTAGGTTTAGGGCCTTGTATCGGACTATGAAACAGAGCAACCTGGCCTTGTGAGATTGCTCATATAAAATCAGCTTTGCTAATTGCCTTGCTATATTTATTTGTATATATACTAATTTTTTTTTTAATATTGTTTTTTGGCATTTAGCTTTTATTGGAAAGTGAAGATAGACAGGAAATCAGAGAAAACACGCAGCAAAGGGCTGCAGGTTGGTCTTGAGCCGGGCCGTTGCTTTCTGGCCATGTGGCATGTGGTTGCCTGCTCTACCACTGAGCTAAACTGGTGCCCCAACCTCATTATATCTCACACAACCTGAATTGTAAGACTCTTCCATGACAATGTGCATGCCTACAAAGTGGGTCATGGAAATGGAAGATATGCATAGTGTGTAAAACCCTAATTTTGTTCTGTTCGGTAGCACTATTCGCTGATATTTTTGGTTTTTTGCTATAACGTCATATTTGCTCAATCCAGCACGAAAGATGAATGTAGATGGTTAAGAATTTCATTGTAAAAACTGTTCTACATGTTTTATTTTCCATTCGTGTGGAATACTATTTACCATTTAGAAAATTTTTACTATTTGTCTTCTGAAATGTAATTTCTTTTTTGAATTACTTCAAGTTATTTTTGAATTATTAATGTCTTCAAATATGACACTTTACAGGCCTCTACACTTTTTTTTTTTCATATTTTAACTAGCCAATACATTTTGATGTATCTGTGCTAAATTCCAGACTCTGATTCATTTTTATGGTGAGAGAGGCTCTTCAAATTTCAAGGCATGAAAAAAAGGCCTGAACGTGGGTGGACTGGCCTTCACAGCTATTGTCATATTTGGTTATTATATATCACCAAAACCATAAAAATTTCAGCCAAATCAGAGGTCACTGAGCAAAAATTTTGTAAAAATGTGATGACTTGAGATGGAAGGATCTAGGTGTATACAAATGGCTGATTTGCCATTTGTTTAATATTAGTAAGCTAGTTTGGATGTAATATCTCTGCTTGTAGACAGATACTTTAGAACTGTGTTTAACTGTGGCAGATGTGTGTTTTACTTTCTGGGTATAGTGAAATAATTTCGTGTCATGTCTTTGAATCTGCAGATGGACTTGGAACCAGAGGGCAAGGTGTATGTTCACATTACACTCACTGGATCTTTTTTAGATGGTATGTATGCTACGCACAGTCTAATTGTTCTCCTCGTGCCTACATGTCAACATCCTCCAAGCACAACATAACAACAATGCCAGCTATTTAAACAATTCCAGTGTGTCACCGTCACCTTTATTCTACTGTGAAACGCCACCTTCTCTTATGAATAATTATTATCTGACTCATTAAATTACCAATGTCTGTCGATGCAAAGGCTCTGATAGAAGGTGTGTGCATGCACGTGAATGTGAATGCTTTGTTGGAATGTGCCACGTATGCCTTGTTTACTCAATCTGCTCTGTGAAAAGCAAAGAGAAAAATGTTTGCCTTTTTTAGATGTCGACACCAATGCGCTAACATATGTACAAACAAGGCCATTTAAATGAGATGAGTGGGAAGTGATTGTGCAGGACTGTTAAAGCAGAAGCTGATTAAAAACAACATCGGGCTACATTCTGTGTTGTTCCTATCAGTTTTCTCATGTAGGTCTAAACAAGCCTAAACAAGGGTTCTCCTAATGTTCTTCCCCTCATGTTCTTCCCTTATGGAAATAATCCACATCTAAAACAGGTGAATCAGAAGCTTTCACATCATTAATCTGATCAACCTCATGGAGGTTGCAGAAAGCCACAAAACATCCAGTTCTACAAATCAAGCTGATATTTTGTGATAGGGTAGGACAGTGTGGTTGAAATCAATTTTTTTTTCTTTTACACTGAGACTGTATATATTATTGGCAAATATATGCCACCTCACACAAGTTCCCAGTTAATTAATTCTCAGGTCAAACAAGAGCTTACAGTCAAGAAAAGGAACGTTTTCACAGAAATGCATAAAGTACAGTGAAAACAAAGTACACCCTTACTGCTTCCATGGAAATTACGAGGGTAGCAGCCAAGTGCCGCTCATCAAATAGACTTGATTCATTGATCATCAGCATGTATGACCAGCTTTATAAAAGCAGATTTTTTGGGGGGGAAGTTTGGTTCTGTGTGTTATTCAGGTATGTGTTAAAATAATGCCAAAATCCTCCAAGGAGTGGACATCCCAGCAAAAGTCACCCTGACTGTCCAATGCTCAGAAAAACTGCAAAAACCCAAGAACTACATCTCAGACTTTACATACCTCGGTCAACGTGTTACGTGTTAAAGTTTATAACAGCACAGTTAGAAAAAGACTGAACAAGAATGATGTGTTTGGAAGGAATGCCAGGTGAAAGCGTCTTCCCTCTAACAAAGAATACAGTAGCTCATCTTAGGTTTACAAAGGGGCATCTGAACAAACCAGGAGACTTCAGACAAGACCAAAGTGGAGATGTGTGGATATAATCTACAGAGTAGAGCTGTGCAAGGCCGAACAACTTAGCAACTTAACAAAACACAGCCTGTCAGCACAAACACCTCATACCAACTGTCTAGCATGTTGGAGGAGTGATGATTTGGGCTTGATTTGCAACTATGAGAACCTGGGCATCCTGCAGTCACTGATTCATCCCTGAACTCCTCTGTAAAGTATTTTAGAGTGAAAAAGTGGGTGAGGGGTTAAGGGTTAGGTTAGAACGTTATTATCTTAACCAGCAAATCTACAACAGAATGGCTGAAAAAAGAAAAGAATTAAGGAGGTGCAATGACCCAATTGAAGTCCAGACGTCAACCTGATTGAAATGTTGTGCCAGGACCATAAGAGAGCTGTGCATGAACAAATACCCGCAAACCACAAACCTCAATGATCTAAAGCATCGTTCTAAAGAAGCCAAAATTCCGCCACAATGACATGATAGACTGATAAAATCATACATAAGTTTCTGCTGTCACAAAAACCACCTGTGACAGCAGGTCATGGTGTGTACTTCGTTTTTTACTTTTTCAGTCCTGCAAGTATCCTGCAGTATTACAGTATATAATTATTGCCCTGTTCAAGTTTGCATGCTCTTTAAACAGTTTTTTTTTTAAGGGAATGTTTTAATGAAAAAACTAAAAACTTTCAGGTTGTGCATAGAGAGGCATTCCCCAAGAATCACTGCTTGGCCCCCTGCTTTTCAGTTGTTTCTGAATGGTCTGCTAGCTACCAGCTTCATGTGTCATGGTTCGCTGTGTGGCAGGCAGGATGAAGGACCCAAATGCAGGACTCACACACGGGAAGTAAACTCAAGGAAGCAGCTTTATTGCAGAGTCAAAAACAACAAAAAATAAACTTGCGAACTAAACTAGAAACTGGAAACGCGGGCCGAAGATCACAGGAAGCACAGAGGGAAACCACACAGCATGATGAGGGTACAACGCAACACAAAGCAAAGGAAACACAGGGCTT
>VVHJ01022486.1:4065-15283 GCA_015107715.1 Tylochromis polylepis
CATAAAAAAACCCCCCCCCCCCCCCCCCAAAAAAAAAAAAAAAAACCTCAACAACAACAATCCCATTAAATGGTTGGAAAGCTGCTGTTGTATGAAAGGGAACATATGTTGCTGGTAACAAGACATTGGTGCTATCGCTTGCTGCTATCGCCGGCTGGAAGAGGATTAACTCGGAGGAGAGATCTCCGAGATGCTGCCGATAAAGGCTAGCCACGCTGAAAAACACTTCACACCTAGAGCGTGGTGTAGCTCAGAGGAAGGTGGCTTTGTTTGTGTGTTGTTAATTGTTTTCACATCAAATTTTAGCCGCAGCGGTTTTTGGGAATTTTTTTTTCCACACATTTTTTTTTTCAAAGTTCAGCTCCATTTGGAGCTCAGAGCCAAAACACCACTTTGGCATTTCATAAAAGGAAAAAAACACACAAACCAAGAGTTTTACATCTTTATTATCAAAGTGTGATGTGTTTTGTTTTTTAGTTTATTAGTGCCTCATGTCCTATTTTGTTTTGTGCCTCAGGCCAAAGCAGAAGAGCTGTAACATGTCAGTTTTTATATTTGATATCATGTCAGTTATCATTGTATTCTTGCACACAAGCCGCCTCCCTCCTCCTTTCCCTCCACACCTTATTCTCAAAGTAACACGGTGGGAGTGACAGACAGCGTGGATGTTGACATATTCCTTGGCTGATTTAATGACCTGCTTAATTCTGGCACATCAGCAGCCCTCTCAGATGTTTTGCAGTTTTAATTAGTGTAATCGTCGCTCTCGAAAAAGGCCACAGGGTTGTTTAATGGGTCATGTTTGTCAAGATGCACAGAATTATAACACAAAAGACATGCCATTTATTCAGCGCTACACTCTTAGAGTGATTATGGGTGTCACAATTGATAATTAGAGGAAGAATTGATTCATCTGAAAGCCAAAATGAACCTCTGTGGTGTGAGGAAATTAGTTTGACAGTGTTTGGATGAGCGGTGTTTACACTGCAGTGAGGCAGTGTGGGAACACTTCACCACTCTCCTGCTAACCGAGGCAACGTGCACACACTTAACTGCTGTTTGTGGACGGGAGAGTAAGGAGGAGCAGCAACTGGAAAATTTTCAGCTGTGACCAAACTTTTCATGAAATTATCAATGCACTGTTTCATTCTGCAGGCTCGTGTCACATGATAAGCAGAGGTTATGGTTCCAATTTTCAGGCAGCAAAGAACAAAGTTCTCCGCACAGTTCTCTCAAAGTGTGTGAATTAGGTCAAGCTAATAGTTATGATTTATAAAAACTGTTTAAATGCATTTACTCTGCACTAATTAAAAACTATTCTATATTATGTGGGTTACATATACACCCTCTTAATTGTTTCTTAGTTCAAAACTGCTTCGAAAGCATCTATTTTATCATTTAGCCTGACTTGTAGAACAAAAGAATGAAAGTGAACTTTCAATTAATTTTCTCCCTTTGCTATCGCGAAATAAAAACATTCCCACGCACAAATATGCTGAGCATGCACTCATTACATATTCATCTTCATTCTGCAAACCACATATTGCATTTTATCTGAATGAATTATTAACCAAGTTAATGAATATTTCATTTTTCTTTATGGAACCATTTAACAGTCCCAACAGAGGTAATGACATCTTAAGCAGAGCAAGTACCTGGAAAAATGGGGAGGAAATTATTTATTTGACCAGTTAGGTTATGTCATGCAACATATACAGATATATTGACCTGTTAAAAGCTTTTATTGTAGTCTGACTTTAACAGTGAGCATGTGGTAATTCAACGCTCCCCCTTTTGTCATAGTGTATAAATGTGCCTTTAAAGTATAACTTACACTGACCTAAGAATGGATACAGCATGATCTAAAGCAGCCGGAGGGGATTTACACTGAGAAAATGAATTTAATGGTGTAATTAACGTTACTTTGATTTATCTCAGGAAAGGCCTCACTAACTCCAGTTTGTGTGGTAATTTATTACTGAGTTCCTATATGAAGAACACACACCTACAGTACAGCAGGTAATTACAAACACAGGCTTGATTAGAGGACTACTACTCTAAACTACTCTGAACTTGTTACTGATCAATTAACACTGGTAACACTGTAGTAACACAAGACAGCGGCAGTCCCTTCATACTGAATTAACCCTTATACGCAGAAGTCATGTGACTTGTATTTTGACATGATTTATACCAACATGCTCCTCCTTTCAGAAGAAGTACGAATAATCAAGTGTTCAGAATATTAGATCATAGTACAGTGGTGTCAAACACATGGGCTCTGGGCCAGAAGTGGCCCATAAAAGGGTCAGTTCAGTTTTTTTAACAAAGCACACTGATGTTTGTGATGTCGCGATGTCAGTGTTCCTACACAGGAGTGGAAATTTATGGAAGGAGAAATGATTTCTTGTTACTTTTTAAGTTATTTGAGAAGGAGTAAAATGTGTAGGCATTGTGTTGGATGTGTGTTAGCTTGTACTTGTACTTTTTACACCAAAAGAATGGAAATAAAACTGCTTTGTTTTAAAAAAAAAAAAAAATTCTGGTCCAGCCCATTTATGGTTGAATTGGATTCTACATATATGTGGCCCATGAATTAAAATGAGCTTGACACCCCTGGCATACATTCACTGACTTTATTAGGTACACCCGTTAAACTACCTATTAATGCAATCAGCCAATCGCTGTGCAGCAACTCAATCCATTTAAGCATGTACACATGGTCAAGACGACTTGCTCATGTTCAAACCAAGCGTCAGAATGGGAATGAAAAGTGAGTATTTCAGAAGCTGTTGATCTACTAGGAACCATCTTTAGGGTGTACTGATAATGGCCTGAGAAAGAAACAATATCCAGCGAGTGGAAGTTCTCTACACAAAAATGCCTTGTTGATGTCAGAGGACAATGGCCAGAATGCTTTGAGCTGACAGGAAGCAACAGTAACTTGAATAACCATTCCTTCTCTCTAAAGTTGATAGGCTACAGCAGCAGAAGACCACATTTTGTGCCACTCCTGTCAGCTAAAAACAGAAAACTGAAGCTATAATTCAGATGGGTCACCAATCCTGGACAACAGCAAATTGGAAAAATGTTGCCTGATCTGATGAGTCTTGAATTCAACACAACATCAAAGTATGGATCCATCTTTCCTTGTATCAAAGGTTCGGGCTGCTGGTGGTGTGATGGTGTGGAGGATATTTTCTGGGCATGCTTTGGGCCCCTAAGTATCAACTGAGCATCACTTAAGCACCACAGCCTACCTGACCATGTGCATCCCTTTATGACCACAGAGTACCCATCTTCTGATGGATGCCAGCAGAATAATGCACAATGTCACAAAACTCAAATTTTGTCAAACTGGTTTCTTGAACATGACAATGAATTCACTGTACTCACTGTCACTGTACTCAGTAAGAGCACCTTTGCGATGTGGTGGAGATTCAAATCATCCTGCAGCAACTGCAGAATGCCATGATGTCAATTTGGACCAAAATCTCTAAGGTAGGTTACCAGCACCTAGTTGAATCTATGCCACAAAGAATTGAGGCAGTTGTGAGGAGACCAACCTGGTACTAGCATGGTGTAACTAATGACGTTAGCAGAGAGCATATATGCATAGCATAGCATATACAGTAGTAAAATGACTGCATAGTATAGCATATAACATAACATATAGCAATCTAGCATAGCCAGTTATAAAACAGAACAGTATAATATGGATTAGTTTATTAGTGACATATTTTAGAAGAGAAACAGCAATTTAGTGGTAGAACTAAAAAAAAAGCTGTATAATTACTTCCTTGTATTAGATATCCATTATAGTAATCTAAAAATGATGCAGCGGAGTTATGGCTCTCAAAATACTGTAAGTATAACCTAAAACGCACAGTGTACATTTCACTAAAATGTACAGAGTACATTTGTACAGTGTACATTTTAGTGAAAATAATTAATATTTTTTCCCCCCATTACTACAAATTCAAGCTTAACTTTTTGTCACCTCTAGCTTTAAGACTAACCCGAGCTGTCATGTTGACTCCAGATCCTCATTTATGCACTGTTGTCTCATCAGTGCAGTCTTTTATGAGCACCAGTGTTGTCATGTTGGAGGCTTGTCTAACAGTCCGGGCAGGCCCAATGAGCAGGGAACCAATTTACGTCCAAACCCCAAGGAACTCCAAACTCTCCCAAGTAATTCCCTCTATTCCGACTCGTTAAAACCTTGTCTCGACACAAACAATAGCAACGCTTTGTAAAAGTGACTTTAAAACCTCTGCCAAGCATAATTTATCATTTGAATGACAATAGACCACTTAGCACTGTTTAAATTATTTCTGTGCTCTATCTGCTACTTGACTGTCTTTGTGTTGTAACAGCGGACGATCATTAACGCCACAGGGTGATGTGGTGCTCTCTTATCACGGGCTCGGTCCTCAGAGTTTACTTCAGATAGAAACTGCTGGGCCATGACAGCAACAGCTTGTTTTTTAGTCCAAGACTTGTCTAAGTCATGACTTATTAGATTTAAGTGTAACAGAGTGAACAATGCAGAAAGTAAAATTATACTTTTAAAGAGGTTATGTCATGTGAGTGGCTTCATTTGATTAATTTATCTTAAACATTTTCAAATGGATGGGGCAAAGAACAGTCTTAATCATGACAGCAGAAATGAGGTGCAGAGAGCAGGGGAGGATGAATAACACTACTGACTGAGGAGTTCAGAAATGAAGGCCATCTCGCTTCAAATAATTTTATTCATCTAAAACTGATGAGCCAATAACATTAATTTGGAAAGATAATGCGTGTTGAACTAATAGAGGAACGTGTTTACATCTCGGGTTCAGTTTACTGAGATCTCGCTGTTACGGCCAATGAACTGTTCCACAACAGATGTTAAAAATGTTCCCTCCCCATCTTCTTAATTTTCTCCATAAATTTCACCCAAAACTTTGCTGAAGGTGAAATTTTCACACTAATAACAAATCCCACAAAAACACCAAAGCCAACAATGAATTATCGCTGCTAGTGAGCACGGTGTGTGTATCCAAAGCCAAAGCCTGTCTCATTCTTCTGTGCCACAGAGCTCCACTGTGCTCCAGTAAAAACACATCAGTGAGCCACACTAATGTTCCTTCATTACAATAAACATACTCTGTAGTATATTTTGGGTACTCTGCATACATCTTCCTGCTGCTGAAAAATACTCACTAAAGCACCAAATCCAGATTAGTCCACAGCTGAAAATAGTCCCCAACAAATTCACTATTTACCCCATTTCATGTAACGTTTGCAGTAAACTGAATTGTTGAATTATGTCTTTAAAGATTTACATCTTCAGAGGGAGAAAGAGCAGTTGGATCTGAGAGTCACCGACAAGTATATGTAAAGTATTGTTGGCTTATTTACTTTCTTGCTGAGGGTGAGATAAGAAGCTCAAAAATACTCCTGTGCCTGTCTAAAGCCAAGACCGTTTTAAGCTAGCATAAAGACTGAAAATGCTGAAACATCAGGACTGCCTCTGTCCAAAAGTAACAAAATAATTAACAGTTGCTTGTATATGACCTCAGTCACACATGGTTGATAGGGGAAAAAGTGTATTCCCAAACCGGTTGGTGAGTGGTTGCTGGAAATTGCTGGCTGATTCAGTCAGCTGCAAAAACAGTGCCATCCCAAAAACCTCCTTGTGATTGCTTTGGTTACAAGCGGATTGCTGCAGTTGCATGAAAGGTGCTGACTTGTCCGCGAACAATCTGCAGTTTACTCTCCCGAGTTGTAGTGAAACTTGAAAACCTGACACACACCAGAAGGGGAGAGCTATACCTTACTGCTGCAACCAACACAGTTGAAAAGGTGCAATTTTTACTTTGAAGGTGAACCAAATCTGTTTACAGTTTGTATTGCTCTCTTCACAGTTTCACTACCACTTGGCAAGTAGATGGTAAGTGTTTGCAGACACATCCCACAATCAATCACCACTTTTCCCTAGCAACCAGCAGATGCCAGGGTGTCACTGACTGGTTTTTAGGCTGGTTTGACTGGTTGTTTAACATTTGATTTCACAGCAACTGCCAACAAACTGACAACCAGTGGTTACTAGATGGTTACTAACTGGTCTCTGAGATTATGTGCCTGGGGCCTAATGTGGTATTTATGTTGCCCTGTTGTCAGTTTTCATGTAGTATGACGGCAATATCAGTCTCTCTAAACAAAAGCACATGTTGAATTTTGCTTCAGGGTCAGTTCATATAACCTGCGTTAGTCCTAACCTGTCCTAATGACATAAATAAGAAAAAAAAAAGCCTAACAGTAGTTCATATGCGCTGTAACAATAAGTATTTTGCATATATTGTTAATGAATTTCAATTTCTGATTTGAAATTCTCATCATTAAGTGACCTAACAGTTAAGTATCATGTTCAACAGCACACAGGTACCAAATTCCTGCACCGTGTAGCTTTGTGGCCCGTCGTTCCTGTCTTGTTCTCCATACAGTGATAACTGCCATAATGAGATTTGCCATTAAGAAAGAAAAGAATGAAAAGGACCCCAGCCATCTGTATAGTTCACTATAGTAAAAGACTGAATGCTATCAAGCCAGAATTCAATCACTGAATTATAGCCTCTTTGTGTGCGTAGGGCTAGTGAGTACCTCACACTATATTCATTTCAAAAAGGCCTCAATTTAATTAGTTCTCATATGGTGAAAAATTCATGAATTTGTCTGCTATCCCCGCTGCCATTGTTGTGAGTGACTTAAGCGGTGGTGTTGGGCTTTCAGGCGGTTTGGAAGGAAAAACAGCCCCCCACAAAAAAGAAACAACTGTTTATGTAAATAGACACTGCGTGTTTACTTGGTGGAAGAAAGCGAGGGCCCTGAACAGAGTGCTAAGCTTAGCGTGGCTCTGCCAAAGGGGACCTCTCACCATCAACTTCAGTCTTATTAAACTGATTACCAACTCCAGCTAATTAATCAGAGACAGTGCCCTTTCTTGTCATGCAGGGAGGGAGCTCTGTGTGTCTCACAGAGTTCCTCTCTCACTGCCTCCCCCTCCCATCTGCTCGCCTCTGTTCCCCCCTTTCTCCCTTTTCTTTTTCCTGCTTTGATTGAAGTAGGGGAATGGTAATTTTCATGCATCATCTGGGCCGGCAGGATGGGAGGACAAGTAGTAATTACGTTAAACAAACAAGGCCGAGATTGCTTGAGAAGCTACCTCTTTATTTAAGCTCGCAAAATACGAAAACAGTGTGAGAGCATAATGGTTTCAAAACACATTTTACACCCCATTTTGTTCATTGCGTTCGATACGGTTTTCATCTTAGATAAGGAGTTGTCTAAAAAAAAAAAAAAAGTAAGTGAAGACATAATTGCCATTTAATAGCAGTTTGGTGCTGTAGCGTAAGAAGTTCAGGGATTTGAATGTAATTTTTTGCCAGCCTTTGGTTTCTGGATAAGCATGTTGTGCAGACCCAACATGTAAAGGTTTGCTGCTGTTAAGGAGGCCTGTGTAATAATCTAGTTAATCTTACTCTAGTTTTAGAGGCTGTTTAAGACTAACAATGTTGTTTTGGCATAACAACAGAAAGCCAGCCTGCACTTTGCAAACCTAATGCTTCTAGCACTGTAATATAGACTTTCACAGTCTGTATTTTTAATAGGCCAAAGGTCTCAATATTTCAATAACATTTTGATCATTGTGGAAAAATTTTACTTGATGGGCACAGTTTACAACTGCATTTCCCAAAAAGTGTTGAATGTAACCGACGCATAAGAAATGCTAATGCTATCCCTAAATGTAAATTGAAAGTAATACAAAGACATATCAAATGTATGCCCTTTTGACTTTGATTCAAGCAATAAATCTCAAAAAAGTTGGGACAAAAGTTAGCAAAATGTCTGAAAAGTTCTAAAAGCTTAAAAATACCTGGGGTGATATCATTAGCATGATTGGGAATAGCCTGAAAAGAATTTTGAAAAAGACATCATCACCTGCATATTTAATATCATGGCCATGGCTATACTGCATCCATAAAATCCTGAAAGTTAAAAGTCTACAAATAAAAAAAAACAAACAATATTCAGAAATGCCACCACCTTCTCTGGGCCTGAGCTCGTTTATGAAGCAAAAAGGAAACTTGATCTTTGGAACAACATATATCATGCAGAAAATAGTTTTTCAGAGAATGCCTTGCTTATTTTAGCAAGATAATACTAAACGACATTCTGCATGTTTTGCGACAACATGGCTCTGAAAATTTTTTTAGATTATGCAAATAAAAAAGAAAAAAACCCCAAAACAAATACAACAAAGGAAGTCCCATACTGAAGAGCATCTGAAGTCCTATATCAAAAAAGAGTGAAAATATTCAGCTTTAAAAACTGCAACAATTGGTTCATTCAGTCTAAATAATTCATTACAAACATTCTGCCAACCTACAAATTTTTAAAATGACAAAATGTTAAAGAACTAAAGAGCTGCATGAAGACTGACATACTAGCTTGCTCGTTGCATAAGTCTGTTGTGACGTGCCATGCATATGCAAAAGATAACTTAATACTTAGATCAGTTTCTGTGTTTTAAAGTTAAAATAGAGAAGAAGAAGCGATTTTACTGCCATTACCTGCAGAAGAAGACTTGATTTGTTCTGTTTAGGAACCAATGCAGTTAAACAGGTACATAGTGGCTTTGTTTTTGCCAGCTGGTTGTAAATAACATAACTCAAACAGACCTTAATTGGACGTTCATTAAGTCAATCCATGCGTGTAAACATAGTGGAGGTGTTTAGCCCCTGCTTCATACAGTGCATTCAGTCTTTTCTCCTTGAGTGCGATTCTTTTGCTGCTAAACCTCCCAGAGTTTAAGCCTCCCGTGATTAACCCTCACTGCTTTCCACACTACCTCCACACTTCTTGGCGTTGCACGTTTAGTCACATGTTCTAATTGCATTTAATGGCTTATTTAACAGCGTTAATCTTTCTGTTATTCCATAGCTGACTAAATCGTTTCTCATCTTTTGACGGTTTTCTTTCCTGAAACTCATGTGTGAACCACCTTTGCGTGTTTTTCCATTTCACATCAGAAGGTGTTTTGCCTAAAACAACAGAACTTACCACCAAAGGCCAGCAGGAATATGTGACGTTGGTTTCTTCACACTTAACAATGCTTGCTTTTGCAATGAATGGAAGGATGGTAATATACAATCAGTACAGTTATGTTTAGTTGCCACATTTTAAACAAAATCTGAATCAAAATAATACAGTGGCATAATTATGTAATCTTAACTTTCAGATGAGTATCCAGTGAGTGTTTCTGCCTGAGGAAAGGGTGGTTTGTGTGGGAATGGGGCTTGAGGAGCTCAGATCCCCATTTTCCCAACTCACGCTTCCCGCTGTTCTGTCTGATTGTGTCATCTTTGTCTTAGCCTGATGTGCTTGCCTCCTCCTCTGGAGAGGCTAATGCAGGCTCTTTTTTTCCCCCTGCAATCTCACCAAATGCCAAGTGTAACTGGTGCCCTATTGCTCCTAATTAATGCGTGATTAAGGAGTGAAATAAGGGATTCTACCAGTGATTTGTTTTTTCAAGGAGTAAGAAATTAATCCCCTTTGGATCTTGCAGAATCATTTAAGGATTCTCCTTGTTCTGTTTATCAAATAAACCAAGTAATTAGAGACTTTAGATAAGTAGGCTAAATTGATGCCCGCCCTATGTCTTCCCAAGCTAGTGTTGGCTGATAGAAACAGCTGTGTTGCTCTGGTAATGTGCGGCATTATACTTGTCCAATAACAATGCCCTTTGTGTTTGGTAGTCGTGTAATTACGCTGGGGAGCCTCCTTGACCTTGGTAAGCGCATCTATCTTACTAGAGGATCAGTGTATTTCATTTCTTAACACACAAAGATACATCACAGGGGAGTTTACTGACATCCCCATGAATGTAATTCAGAGTACAGACTACATTACTGGCAATGCACGATTGTGTAGTATGCAATAGTGCAGTTATCCAGGCTGATGATACACGCACAGCCTCCGGCTATTTAACAGCGTAATCCCCAGCTAACTTATTGTAGCCCTACTGTATCTGGCAGACCAGCAGAGTGATTTTTATTACTTTCACCCGTGTACCCAGGGGAGGCATCTTATCTCACCACTTGGTTTTATGCAGTTTGGTTTTGAAAGGTCTACAAATGTTGGAAATTTGAATTTAGTCTGACCAGGTAGACACATGAAGCAGCGACTTCACTTTGGTCCTTTGCCGCTCATCACCCCTCCTGTATGGAACGGGGTCGACCATTTCTGGTGTTGCATCAGTGTTTCCAACACTGCACCTGCAGCAAGTGTCCAGCCTGAGACCTCAAAAAGACACTTTGAAGCCAAGCAGGGCCGGGCTGTGTAAATGACTTCATCTTCTCCAGATGAAAAGGAAAATATTAGGTTTCGGCATCACGAACAAAGATTGAGCACGTGTGTTATGTTGTCATGCTCTTTGCAACCGTTTGACTTTTAGCAGGAGTTTTTACTGTATGAGTAATAGTCCGCAGAGCCCTATAGGAGTGAGATGAGGAGTAATTGTAGAGTACAAATTAGAAATGTCCGCCATTTAATTAGTAATCTGTGCTGAGAAATATGGTTTCTGGAACAGTCACAACAGAACTGCATTACTTTGTCTACTGGAGTCATGGGAGGGAAAAAATGGGGTTAATTAGTAAATATACTTTTTAGGCTATTGCTCCTTTCATTATACACGTCTTTGTCCCTTTAACAGTTTACCTATACTAATGTTGAACTACAGTCACACATTTATTACAGTGTAGTTCAAACTACACACTGACAGCTAATCAACTTTAAAGGGAATCAGTTTAAATTTGCATCCTTAATAGTTGTTTTCTTCACCATTGGAAACATTTGCATTAACTTTAGCCTCCCTTCACTGTGTGTTAACAAGATAACTTATTCACTATTATTATTCACTAATAATAGTATAGTGAATAATAATATTCACTATTAACATTGTTCTTATATGTTGTACTTTTGTACTCATTTGATTTTACTATTTATTTAAGCTGCCCTGTAAATTTTTCCTGTACATAGAAAACATTTAGGTTTACACTGTTACTTCCTCATTTGCACTCATGACATGAGCAATACTGAGACCTGCTGTGTATTAGTTGGCACCCACAAGTACACAGGTAATTAAAAAAAAAAACTCCATCCACATGACAAC
>VVHJ01022486.1:15303-29899 GCA_015107715.1 Tylochromis polylepis
CAAAAGCCCCCCCCCCCCCCCCCAAAAAAAAAAAAAAACCCCAATAAAAACAATGCTAGGCGCTTTCAAGAGCAAGCCCAAGGAACAGGTGGTGATATAACCATAGGTGTATAGCAATGTTGGCCAATCTGTTATTGAATCAATAACTAAATGCACAGACTGATGCCAGAAGATGAGAAAAGGTTGCAGACGCTTGATGTTACAAGACAGTAATCAGTAATCTCAGTTTCTGAAAATATTCGCTGTATAAGGAGTTTTTTAAAAGCTCTATTTTCTGTGACCTAAAATGGGGACGAAAGGCCAAAATCTATAAGAAAGAAAACTATGTTGACAAAGATACCCATGTGCTGACAGGGCCAAATGTGGATGTAGCCACTGTAACATAACCTGCTGATTTGCCAAAAACAGTCTGGGTATTTTGGGTATCACCATCTTGGGATTTTTTTTTTTAACCATAATTTCTAATGTGTATTCAAATATCTGTAGGTAGTAACTTTATATTCCTATTGCATGTATTTATATTAATATTTCTATAGAGATTTCTAAATGCAATTCTGATTCTGAAGAGAGCGTGCTAAGTTTTGAGCTAACACTATCTAGCTTGGTTAGTAAGCTGCACCCATTGACTATATGGCTAACTCAAACTAACTTTGATTATTGCTAATTAGCACTAAATTTACTACAATTTTACTCACTGAGGAAACTTGAGCACAGACTTACTACTGGTATAATTAAAAATATAGCATCCATATTATTTCCCAAATTGCATTAAAATACTTTAAAATAATGGTTCAGAGCTCTAATTTACAGTGACATGAATAAAGTAACGCTAGCAGATAGCTACCTACGGAGGCTACGTATACCCTCCATACCCCGAGTTTCCTGCTGGGACTCTTAAAAACTTAACTTGGCTCCTAACAGTAAAGTGTTGCATCAAATCTACACAGTTGGTACTGCATAACCACAAACCCTTTTAAAACCCTATGCCAATACCTAACATGCACCTCCCTTGAAACTCAACAACATATTGTGTGAACACAGCTAGCAATAGGGGGTTAGGGTTAGGGTTATCTGACTGACCTGTTCAGTACTGCTTTTTCCTCATATCCAGCTCCAGCTCCTTTGTTTTCTTTTTAGCAACTTTTTTTTTTCCCGAATTGACTGGAAGAGAATAAGAACTCAAAGAGAGAAACTCCACCACGAATTAGTGTTTTGTTTTGTTTTTTAGTGAAATTATAGAGAAATGGAGGTACACCAGCACAGGTATGCAAAAGCTAAATTAAGCTTTAGAAAAACCAGTGGTCAGAAATTTCTCAGTAAGTGCACAAATGAGTACAAGTATTTCTCCTCTCTATGTCATAAAGAAAATAAACAAAACAAAAAAACTGATTTTATTTAGTTGAACTTGTCAGTAGATTAACTGGTTTTCAAAAACTAATTTTTCTTATTTATTTTTTTAGGTTTGTTAGCTCATAAAGACATTAGCACCTCAAGAAAATTAGCTCTACCATCCAGTTTCCTTATTGGCATGATTTTATGGCTAAAAGCTCTTTATCATTATTTATGAAATTTACAGAGGCTTACAGAGTTTTACATCTTTGTACAGCTTTTACTGTAATATTATAAGCAGGTTAGCAACACTTTAAATTGGAGTTACCTCTTCAGTTAACTACATGTGCTTGTTTTTCCTCTTTGCTACCCATACGCCTTTCTTTCTCCACTTTACTAATGTCTCATGGCTTGCCTTCTGTGGACACACAGTCTGTCTGTGTACTTCATTCTTTTATGGCAGGCCTAGCACTGAGCCTTCCTCTAATTAGATCAGGAATTATGGTATGGATTAGGTGAATGAGGGGCATGCCAGTTCTTCTGACCATGGTAGCTATTTCATGT
Source organism: Tylochromis polylepis (assembly GCA_015107715.1). Classification (NCBI taxonomy): domain Eukaryota; kingdom Metazoa; phylum Chordata; class Actinopteri; order Cichliformes; family Cichlidae; genus Tylochromis; species Tylochromis polylepis. Next base: position 17,197 of record VVHJ01022486.1, read on the forward strand.
CACTATTTCAAAGTTATGTGCTTAATGCCTTCCCCCCCAATCCTAGGTTTGCATTATAACACAGCTGCAGGAAGGGTGACAAACACTGTTAATCTCTTGTTTGCTGGCAGTCCATTACAAAGGGGTAAAGCAGGATTTTTTTCTCCAGCGCTGTAAACACTCAAAATTCAGCATTGTCCATTACCTCTTAAACACAGCTGATAACAAGCATCATTAATTAAACTGTGGGAGTAAGTGGGGTTACATAAATTGAAATTAATAATCGGGTGCAAACAGAAATAGAATGCATGTTTCCGAATTGTTTCCTCAGAAACTCCCAAATGTAGCTACGTAGATTAAGAAGGTTTGGCTCCTGTTTCGCTTGTGATGTTTCCACCAATCCTAGGGATAGGTTTAGTCATGGAGTGCTCCTTTAATTTGTTTGCCACATTCTCACATTTTCTCTGAAAAAATGATCAAGTAGGCATTTAATTACTTTAAGAAAATAAATCACTTCCCATAGCTATTGTGCTGCTGCCAAGTCTGTTGCACATAAGCTGCAAAGAACATGAAACATTTCACCACTTGTACTTGAAATACTCACTGTGGAGTCAATTTGGAGCAGACGGTGGCAGGAAATGTTGACTCTAGGATGTAGCTAGGGGGGTGGTGGAAACCGTACAGCCTGTAAGAGCAAACTGATGGATATTGTTGTCTTGCTGAAGAATTATAAGCAACAAAGGAGGCTGATAGACGACTGTATACATAAGTTGCTCATTGTTAGCCATTATGTCACATCTAATTACATCATAAAAGCTGGATTCTGGTGTGTAATCACAAAACATCAGCAAGAAGTGGAGCATGATACAAATCAAGGCTGGTTTGTTGTGTTTAGTGTGACATGAAAAATCAGCAAGCTCTCTGAGGACTTCAGCATGCCTCAGTGAAGAAGCAGCAGCCTTTAGCACTGTTGTCGGGGAAAATCAAGTCATGGCATGCCCATATGCATCCGACAGTAGTCACAGATCAACTGTGCCATTAAAATGGTTTAAAGTTAATAAACTTTATATATATTTGAATAGATAATTCAATCATTGGACATTAGTCCACAATCAGTCCACAAATATTCTTCTAATCTGAACACAAATTTCACAGGTGAACATAGGCAAGGACTCCCAGGAGTGATTGCTGGCACTGCAGGCAACTGAGTTCACTTTCATGCATAAATAACAGCCACACTGGGCCGTAATTCCACCTTTGGGAAAACACCAATCCACCTGATGAAGACTGATAATCAAAATCTGGTAGAATTCTCCGAAATTCCCAAAAGGTGACAGCAAATCCCTCGTGAACCAAATTGAGTGATGGGTTGGACAAACATCTGCCAAAAGCCACAGTTGAAATCCATATGGCTGGAAGTTAATTGGCCGGTGCAGGCCCGGGCTTGATGTAAGCTAGATACATAACAGCCTGTGTCGGTGGGCAAAGGTGGCTGGAGGTTTAAGGTCAGCCCTTGGTTTCATCTCGTACTGTTTCACATGGGCGTCCCATAGCTTATCTGAAAGCGAGACAGAGAGGAGATCTGCCGCAAGATTTCCTGCAAATGGCATGTTAAATGTCTCATTAACGCCAGTGACCTCACCCTAATCTATCGCCCATTTCCTTACCGGGAGAAGTATTGTAGTTTTTAGACAGTGAGTAACTAGAATGACATGGAGTGATTTTGATGATTTAAAAGTCAAACCATGTTTTTTCAATTTTAGTCAATAATCTGACATAAGACAAGTGTAGAGGGATCTTTGGTGAGTTTGGCAGGTTTGCAGAAGTCTCACTAATAAAGAGTCACAGATTTCCCCCTCAGGTCCTTCTCACGTCGGAGAGGCTTGATTCATTAGGACAGCATCTCTGTTGAGGGAAATCTCAGGGGTCTTCTAAGCATACAATTGACTGGAATAACACACAAAAACACTCCAAAGAGGACGGAAAACCGCCTCGTGCTTCACTGGTGCAAAAGACTACAACAGACATCATTTGCATGCTTTATTTTTCCTTTACATTTTTCACAGACATTCAAAACAAACGAGTTTCCCCTGTCAACAAATTGCCATAAGCACTCCACCCCCACCAGCCAAGGGAATTTCCATTAAAGGCGCTTGAGTCAGAATCGGCGTACAAATAAATGACGAGCTCCTGGGAAATCACGGCAACAAGCAGATACATGTTAAAACACAGGAGAGGCTTCTCATTTGAGCTGGAGAGGGCTTCCCAAAATCCAGATGTGATGGAAGCACAGACGGGGCTCAGGCCTCCTCAACAGTAATGAAGCAATTAGACAGACAATTATGAACACCTGTGACGCTGATTGGCACCATGCGGCTTCGGCTCCTTCCGCGGCGCTAAAGACGCCCGAATGTTGCTAAAGTTAACCTCTAACGAGGCCTGTAATGATGACGAGGGCCAAAACCCACCACACTGATGCATGCACACGCACATAGGCACACACTCACAGGAGGTTCGCATTAGGAAGACATGCTCATCCCACACAGGCGCTTGCGTCATGTATTATTGAAACCAGCTCTTGTATAAACACAACTCCAATAAATTGGGGTCTCAATTTTTCTGATTCATTAAGGTTAATGCAGTTTTAATTAGTGCTTGATTTGAAGCCTATTAGGTGCAATTTATAAGTCCTTTTCTGGGACCTGCAAAATGACGTTGCTTGGGATTAATACGATAAAAGGCACAAGTTGGAATTGTAGTCCCTCCTGGGTTAATGCGCAGACGCAGGGATTCCTGTCTTTTCACTGTAACGGCTTGTTTATTTGCACAACTGCTTTCAGGCACATTAAAACAATCTAATGAATAGAGAGCTTTGGCTTCAGGGATTGCATCACCCATTGGATGAACAGATGAAATGGTGGTTAGGCTATGGCCTGATTAAGAGGATGCTCAGGAAGTAGGTTGAAACAGCTAATATAATAGGGCTTGCAACAGCTTTTTACCTATCAGAGCAACTGTTCAGCCCAGTCCTTATTAAATCAGACTGATGATTATTTCAAATGCTATCACGAGAAGGTGGTACAAAGCATAACATTTTGCTTGAATAATTAGAGGTGTAATTTTAAGTAAGTAATTTTATTTTACTAAAAGGAAGGTACTCGAGATTTGTCAGACAGTAGGGGAATAGATTTCAAAGTTTCTTATAAAGTTTTCTACATATGATGTCACGCCTGTGTCTTATGACACATGGCAAGTACATGGCATGAAATAACACCCTAACAGAAAACAATGCATTATGTTATATTATACAGTACAGTATTTGATTACAAAAGAAAGAGTTTAAGGACCTAGATCATATAATTATATAATTTTTCTTGATACAGCGTATAAGGAAGTTTCCAGTCCAGTTAAATCTGAAATTTAAATTTAGTATTAAGTGAAGTTTATGAAGGTTAGAGAAGTATACATGGTACAAAGCAATATTACTATAGATCAAAATCTGATAAGGATAATTCATACAATAAGTTTAAAAAAAAAGCAATCAAACTCTAATTCTTAGTTTAGGTTAGTTTTAAACAAATTCTAAACAAAATCCACACATGCAAAAGCAAAGATGTTGGTACATTTCTCTGATATTAACTTTTTAGCACAGTTGATCAAGTGATCCTTACATAATCCTTAGCCCAAATTTTCACATTTGTAATTTTATTGGCATAATCGGTCAATTATTTCTAAACTAAATAATCAGGAACATAATGACATACAAGAAACAATAAAGGGTTCCAGTATAGATCCTTGTGGAACTAGTCACTTCTTATTTGATATACAAATTCATTATATGCTATTCTAGTGTCATCAACTTTAAAAGTCTTGTAATATTCAGCATATTTACTTATACTTGTGGAAACAAATGCTTGTATGCAGGCTAGTATATTTGCAGTGTCTGTGATTAGATACCATTTGTAGATGCTGCTAAGAGCTAAAATTGATGCAAAACGATATTAATAAAACCTTAAAATAACCTTATGTGTGCTGTAACATCTATTACACATATTACACATTTTATTGCTCACAGTCACATCTTCACAAACATACTGTATAGTCAGGTTCTGATAGTACATATAATACATAATCGCTTTTCTTTTTTAATCTCTTTCTGTGATGTATAGAAGCTTTCTCAACGTTTCAGCTGAAAAACAAAAACAAAAAACATGCACACATAAATCAGTCATCACAGGGTTAAGGATTCCCAGGCTATACCTTTAATTATTGAGCCTGGATGGAGGAGACCTTAAATATAGCACAAAACAGTCTTTCAACATGAATATCTTTAATTCAGCTGGGCCACACAGGTGTTTTGAAAGCATCTCTCTTTGCTTTCATACAATGTAAAACATCAAAACCAGAGCAAACAGTTAACAGCCCCCACAGCTTCACTGTGAGTGATAGTGAGACAGCTTTTGAAATGGTATCAGTGCAGTGGAGATGGCTGAAAATTACAGGAAGAGAGTGTAGAGCTGAACTGCTGACAGCAGGAGTCACAATACATTAGCAGATCCTCGAGCCGGCTGCTTGTTCGGCAAGACGATCCCACTGTACTGACTCGAATTGTGAACACACATTGTTTGACATTTTCATTGTTACATTTTCTTTTTTCCTTCTTTTTTTTCCACATGGGAGAAAATTGTGCCCCAACAAGGTTATCAAGCAGGTGGAACTCCTGCATTTGGCTTGCAGGTTGTGGTGGAGAGCTCTCAGTTTTGCATGTTTGGAAATTGCCACCAGAAGTGAATAAAATGGTCCCATCTGTAAACTCCAGCTTCACGGGCCCACTTCAGAGACCTGAGATCAATTTTGGTGCATTTATTCTCTGAGAGAGGCACACAATGGGAGTTCGCTGAAGATCAGTTTTCAATTGGATAATAGGGTTGTGAAAAGAGGGGATCTAGAGGGCATTGCTTTCACACATTCTTATGGTTTCATATCTCTGTAACACGAACCATGTACTGCTTCAGTCTCAACACCTCTATAAGCCGTTTTTGTTCCCGAAATCAAATTCAATTTGCACCCGGGACGGTTATGAGCCATACTACTATATTGTTAGACCACACTGAAGCTCTTCTTAATGAGATACTCAATCATATAATCAAATTGAATCAAATTATGTCCCTGTTTTCTTTTAATTTTACAGTGCAGTGCATTCAAAGATAGGTTTCAATCAAAGCAGAACTGTTTTGTATCTTTCCATCCATCCATTCATTCATCTATCTATCTATAGACTCAACTCCTATGAGCAGAGTGCAGCTAGCTGAGATCTAAAACATGCTGCTGACACTGTCCTCCTCCTCCCCCTCTCTCCTTTAACCCACTGCAGCCACTAGATGGGGTATGATAACCACAGAGAGGCTTTCCCAGTGGGATGCCTCCAGCTCTGGTGGGTGCTGCCGCTGCTACTCCTGGCAGAGGTGAGGAGAGGAAATTGTCTGCCAAGTTTACCACAGATTCCTATCAACTTCTCATTAGTTTTTACTGTTTCTTTACTGCCCGCATAATTCTCAAACTGATTTAATGTTTTTCCTCATATACTTAGGTACATATTAGACATGGAAAGCAACAGTAAAAGTTCAGCTGGAAAAGCATCCGCTGGTGCTGTTGCTCAGTTCAGCTCAGTTTCCAGTAGCTGTGCATTTTAATGGGTATAATGAATTATCTACATAGTTTTGCAATTTAGCGCTCCAGCTTTTGGCTTATTTTGTGTGTGTGTGTGTGCATGACTGATATTTTAAGGTTCAAGTTTTAGACAATCTAAAGCAATAAATGGCACCAAATTACATGTTTCAGTTGATTTATGAAGGAAAGAAACCCAGCTCAAAATGACTTAATAAGCTTGATTCAGGAACTTCCTAACCAGGTGTGATCATTTACTTAAATGTACAACTTAGATGTACTATAATTTAGGCTGAATCTTGTGCTCAGTTTTGGTCCGTGCGCACATTTTATTTAATATACGCATCATACAAACACACAGACGGGCTGCCATGCCACAGCTCACTACCTTGCCAGGATCATGACCTTATTCATGTACAGTGAACCGTATAGCAGGGAAATAAAGCTTAAAAACCAATTTTGTTTTACTTTTTAAAACTTAAAAAAAAGTCAGATATCTATCATATAAAAACAAATTAAATCAAATGGATCAAAATGTAGGTTTTAAACCCTGTTTTTGCCGTTTATGACAACAACAGTTAGTGCTATTCATCTGTTATGTTTGCAGTTTGTTCACTGACTCAACTGTGGTGCTTGTCACATTTCTTGTCTACAGTGCAGCGCGGTCTGGGGCTCATAAACTCCGTTGGGCTCTCAGGGATCCCCACTACAACAAGGACTTATTATTTTACTCATGACTGACTCCTGACTTTTTGCTCCATTATCTCCAAACCTACAGTTTGTGAAAAAAAAAGAAAAAAGAAAAGAACAAAAAACAACAAAAAAATGTAAAAAAATGTAAAAAAAAATTTAGTTGATTATTACAGGCTCTCCCTCAGTAGTGTTCTTCCTTTGCATTGTTACACAGTCAGCGGCATGCTGCTAACAATCAGTAATGATTTGTTCAAAAGAAGAAAAAAAAACTGGCTTGCTTGTGATCATAAATTGAAAGCATGCATGTTTTTAAAAACACCATCTCTCTTGAATTTCGTGCTGATTGGTTAAAATCAGCCTAAATTCAGAACATGTACTCTAATTTGCGCCTGCAGTCCTGAAAATGACTAAACAAATATTTTGGGGGTTAAAAAAAATCTCTCGTAATTGCATCTTACTAGTGACTGTGAAGATGACTTTCAAAGGCTACTGTATTGGACTAGTGTGTGTTTGTGTGTGTGTGTGTGTGTGTGTGTGTGGCAGAGAGGGAGAGAGAGATCGTTGAAGACTATAAACAGCAATGTTATTTTCTTGAGCTCTGTAAATCATTTCAGACAAATTGAAGCTATAATTTCGCTTGCCAGTCACCGGGCTTTGGGATGCAGAACTCTCGTAATACCTCTGATATTCTGCACAAGTGTCTTTAAATCACTTTTTATATCCTATTGAAGAAAGCTTTGAACTATATATTCCTGAGCAGATAATTGTTTCACAGTCCCTGCAGTTTTATTGAGATGTTATTGAAATTTGAAAACACTCACAGTGGCGCCTACAAGAATAATAACTCTGTGGTAGCCATATTCTAATGAGCTAAAGGGACTGTATTCTCTTTTATCTGCATTAATGCTTTAAATGGTTCACAGAGAGTTCATTCACATCAATGGACAAAATAGATTTATTTTACTTGGGGCACCTATGTCAACAGTAGTTACAGGAATTACTCTGGATGTGATCCCATTATAGGATGTCAAATATTTTGATGCCATTGGTAAATGGCAGAATGGTGTGGAGGACAACAACTGGATGGCAATTCTGCAATTCCTGGATCAGAATAAAAAATATGCAGCCTGTCTGCTCACCTCTGCAATCTCAGGACTCACCCTAGCCGGCAATGTAATACTGAACAATGAATTTTAAATAAAGTCAAACATTTGCTTCATGCTCTTCTACAGTTTAAACAAGACATTTCTGATGGAGACGTGTGGATTTATTGTAAGTAAGAGATATAAGAGATAACTTAATCCCCAATTGGATTGTAAACCCCACCTCCACTTCACATGGCTCCACCCCGTCGCACCGCTTTCTTGACCTTTTGTCTCATTTCTTGGTGGGTAATGAATGCTTTCGGACTATTTCAGACGAAAAGATCTTGCACATAGTCCAGAGCATTGGAATGTCATATCAGAAAATCACCCCATCAGCATGCTGGTGTTGAGAGCAAACACAGAGTGAGGCTGCGGCGCTCGCAGAACACTGGTGGACTAGGTCGTCTGGGTGTCAATATAATAGACTGGCTTATGATGTGTAAATAACACACCACTTAATGGTCCTCTCCCACTCTGTCAGAGCATTTTGAATCACATGGAGGGCAGCGGCTTCCTCTCCACAGGGTCTCTTCATTCACTACTCATTCAGCTCGCCTCTTTCATCCACAGAATTTTACAACAACTGCTCTGAGAGATTAAAATGACACCCATTATGTGAGTTTTATTACAATATTACAAGATCCGCTGAGAGGACGTATCTGTTAATTTTGTTAGGGGAATGGTGGTGAAATATGTTTATTTGTAGCATAAGTGCAAAATCCAAAATGTCATTGTCTCTACTGCGTGTTTCCAGCGCCTTTAGCTATAACCTGGTTTTAATTTTCCTTCCACTCATTCTCCCAAGCTCAACTATTTAAAATTAAAGATATCAGACTTATCAGGTAAATGCAAAAGAAAAAAAAGTTGATGAAAGCTGTTGCCTCAATATACAATATACAAGGATATGCTGCTTTCCACAACAAATGTGCATTTTATGGCATCCTGAACCTCTAATTAAGTTTTTTAAATATAAGTGTAAGTAAAAACCTTATGCTTAAATAATAACCTTTTACAATTGCAGGTAAGCTCCTTAATTGAAAAAACTTAATTGTCTAATTTTTCATACACATTATTTAAGTTGCAGATTTTTTTTAAACATTTATTTCCTTAGATTTACATATTTTAACATTTAATTATATTTACACGTTTGAACTTTTAGTTAAACGTTTCAAATGCAATTATTATTTTTGAAGTATGTTTTGGATTATTCCCTCTAATTCTGAGATGCAGCTAAAACTAGAGTACTTTTTAATATTCACTCCACTTCACTTTCTTCCATACTCTATAAATGTGTTTGAATAAATTCTTGCTTCCCAAATGTAAAATATTTAAATCCAGCATTTACTAAACATTGCAATTAATTCAGCAAGATGAATGAGTACATGCAGGGTAGAAGACACATTATTTCAAAAACAAACACACCCCAGAGACATTATGTGACACATAGGCTAATATTTTTGTGATTTAATAATTAAATACACACCTTTATTTTGTAAGTGTTTGATGTTGGGTGTCCTTACAATGGTGGAAAACACCATGACATTTATTACAATAGCCTTGAAATTACTAGACTGAGTCAATGACACACTCGCACTGTGTATTTGCTTTATTTGTTTACAAATTTGAACATATTTGACGTTAATACAATGGAATGCTTTCTGTGTTAATTTCACACCCTGCGCCACACAAATGAGCTGCAGCTCTCTGTAGTTAAAAGTTAGAGGAGGTCCTGTGTGCTGATACCAAAATAAAAGAAGTGTGACTACCACTTTAAAAATACACACACACACGCTCAAAGTAATGTGACGGTAGTGCTGTGCAAACACACACAGGTAAATACGGGTCTTAAGTCAGTTGTATAATCTGTAGTCACTTGGATAACAAGTTCCAAGATGACAAGTCATTCACACCTGCTGATGACATACCTCAGGTGTCATTACTGTTCCTTCCCTTAAAGACCTGCTGCATATATGATACTCTCCCACTGCAGTAATAAATAGATATGATCTCAGTAAACGGATCACTCATGAGCCGTCTTTGATTTGGTCACTGTTTCCGTCAGACCCGGGAGACTAGCAGCAGTTCCCACATCCACTGACCTTGGAGTCTCTTTAGAGCCCTTTCCAAACCCACTACTCAAGGTTGCATCCAATCTGTCTGTAGTTTTCTACATTAGCAAACCTCAGCCCTCCTTCAACCTGGAGCCCCTCTTGAAAACTAACACCTGAGTGTAAGGGCCATGGTGAGAGGTGGCATGGGAGTGCGTGTTGAGGTGGGTCAGATAGAGCGATCAAAAACAAAACGATAGGATAAAAAATATGATTTTACCTCCCCCATAATCCCGGGCTTCCAAGAATGACCTTTGATCTCGCAGCATGTGTGGTATGCTGAGCCGCCTGCTCGTGCTGCATGCCGCTCTGATCCTGGGAAGCAATCACCGAGCACACCGCTATCAGAAAGGCTGCTGGGGGAAACACTCTAAGCCCGAGTCTGGAGGTGAGCGCCGAGCAAAAAGCAAATGTGCAGGGATGGAAAAAATAACCGAGTGCAGCCAACCACATAGAAAGCCTGATGGGCCAGAGCACTGCATGATAAAGGTAAAGTGGATACTGTATCTACAACACAGCCTGAGGCTGAGTGTGATTCAACAGCAAACAAAAATGGAATGATCTTAACTGGTGAATTGCTGGCTAAAAGAAAAGATTTCCTCACTTATTTAATTTAAGAACTGTATTAATGTATTAGTTTGTATAAATAAAATGACAATCTTGAGTATGAATTTTTTTTTTTACTTGGAAAACAAATTCCTTTTCAGCTTATTATGACTGCTGCGGCTCAAATGTCTTCAAAATCTCCTTTTTTTAAATATACATTTCTGACTCAATTAACACCGAGATATTTTTCATCAGTGTTTTGCATCTTTTCAAAGGTGTCAAGTCCAACCAGCAAATCTGAAATCACTGCTTTACAAGCTCCATTTGAATGCCTTAGGCATAGCAAATTCTCTGCATGTGCGTTTATTTGATTGTTTAAGAGCGATTTCCGGAAACCAAGTTTTGGACGGGGCAGGAGCTGCCTTGTAACAATTATGGGGTTAAATGGCAGTTGGCCACACAGGAGGGCATTTGCCTGCTGGCAGCCTCTTCCTGCTATGGATGGGTCAGAGGTCATAGACTTTTCAGGAAAAGTCCATTTCTCAAGCACCCTGAAACAGGTGGCGGCCCGGACAACCTTGTTTACTCAAACAGCAAAAGGAAAACTGGAGAAAATGGAAAGATTCAACCAATGTATACACTCAGGGAGAAGAAATTTACTGTGGCTCATTTTGGTCATGTTTATGCTGCATTGTGGCTGATGCAGGATTCATTATCTTTTTTTAAAAATTCAGTGAGGTCAGAAACTAGTCATGTCTTTTCGAAGCTCGCTAAAGAAGCTGTTTCATCTGTGTTTGTACTTTAGAGCAACTCTGACTGGATGAGAAGTGTGGAAAATGGAGATTTAATTGTGAGGATTCAAGGAGCAGAACCGGTGCTACAATAAGTGTGGCAGCCTGTGACAGTTTCGAAAAATATAATAATGGCACTTGTGTTTTTACAACTGCATCTCTTGATCTTCAATCAGTGGGAAAGGGTTAATACACTGAATTAAAAGAAAAAAAGGGCAAAAGGCAACTCGGCCGAACTCGACCCCTCAGTGCTCTCACTATTTGGATTGGTTAAATCGCCGGGACCTGGAGCTGAACCCATCAGGAAGGGCTTAAGTGTTTAGGATTAGGGATCTAAAAGGCATTTGGAGGCCCCGAATCAAACCCGCAGGACCGGGGCGGAGGACAGCCCTGGTGTTTGGCCTGCGCTGTAATCAAACAGGGGGAGGTAGGACCTTAGCACACCTGCAGGAAGGGCCCACAGCAAAGAAAAAGGTCCCAGCGAGAAGGGCAAGCGAAGTAGCGGGGCTTTTTTCTGTGGCTGCAGAGTGACAACAGCTGGGGTGTTGTACGGTGGTGTGGCCCAAGGGCAAGGTCAGCCCGGCAGACCGAGGGGGGAACAGCAGGAGGATTGTTTTCACTCGGCTAGTGAAAACAGCAACCGTGAAGATCCTGAATGTGCCAGCTGTGGTTGTGGATTTCTAGTCCACAGCCTGACCCCATATTAACACTATGATGGGAAGCTGGATTGCTAATGACCAGTGGCCTCTGGCCTCACCTGAGCTCCTCCCATGCAGCAGCAGCTAGCTCTCTGGACACACAGTGAGTGCACGTAAGGAAATCCTAACTGCTATCAGCTTGGATTCTTAAATTAGACGCCTATTAAATGTTTATTACTTTTAATTTAATAATTCCATGTTCTCTAACTAGAAAACGAAATAACTACGTGAATAATAATGAGATGAAAAAATTATTTTTACATTTTAAAAATTCAGGTTAAAAAAAAAGTGATTTAATTTATACGGCATGTCTGGGATAGGTTGGTGTATGGTTGCAGCACACAGACGGTCAACCTGAATCCATCCATGAAAGCGTCAGGATTCACACATGTCCTCGGGCTTAATTGGGCTGGACAGTTAACATCAAAGAAGCTGGGCTTTATATGTAATCTGTTCGCTCCTCTGCCACATTCTCGTGGCGGCACTTTTTTTTTTTATATGTTCAAACGTTGTAATGAAGGTCATTCTCCATCAATTCACTTTGATCTAAAAATGACAAAAAATTTAGCATTTTAATAAAAATTCCCTCGTTCCCTCTTTCACCGCTCAGTTTTGCAGTCGTCTTACACCCTCTTTTCCTCACTTTTTCATTTTCTCTCCCTCTGGCTTCTCGTCTTTATTTTTCCTCTTTCGTTGTGTGTGTGTGTGAAAACAACTTGGCTTATATAAGGCAGGTAAATGAGACTATTCTGAAAAAAAAAAGATGACAATAAAAATACACCCTGTCTCATAATCAAGCCTCAGACATGTCCTAACACCTGCAATAGCTTTGTAATTAAGCCGTGTGAAAGTACCTTGCTTTATAATGATTAGTTACTTTTATAGGTAGTACAGAGTCAATTATGTTTAAACTATAAAACATTTTTTTGTGGCGATAAAATTCCACTCTGTGGAAATTCCCTCATAGCAGACTAAACATTATCATTTAGCCTCTTAAATTGAAGGGAGGTTTGTTGACTTTGTTTATTACCATGCCAATCTGAATGAGTGGAAAAATGACTGTAATAGTCCCCTGG
>VVHJ01022486.1:37177-56382 GCA_015107715.1 Tylochromis polylepis
TCAAAGGGACCAACCTCTGAGAAAAACTATGAATGCATTAGGTAAAAACTGCAAAAATATTTGTAATATTACATGTAACAGTTTAAAAAGTTACTGCAGTGTATATGTAACACAACCAAACTACACGGACAAAGCAAAAAGTTGAAACTTTTTTTTAACAGCTGTTCTTGTGAAGTTTAAGAAATGCACACCCTTTTTTATCCGCACTGCAGTCCTGATAGTAAATAAATCACCATTGTTATCTAGAATGGAAGCTTCCAAAATTGCGCATTCATTAACAAAATTTATTGTACGTGTAAAACGTGTGTAAAAATTCGCAGCTGAAAAAGACTCGAATTAATCTTTTTTGTGACAAATAGTAACAACTCTGATTAAGTTTGAAAATGATACTGTAACCTTTGGCTTTAGCCAAAACAACACTTTGTTTAACAGCTAGAAATGTTTCTGTGCCTGCTGCTCTCTTAACAAGTGTTGCCTTCCCTTCTCTCCCCTGGCCTGCAGGCTGCATGTAACAAGCGCTGCTACCCCATGGGAGAGCTAGAGGGCTCACTCCAAAAGCAGCAGAGCCCAGGAGAGCCTCCACAATCACCCTCGCAACATTTAAAAGCTAATTATCCCAGGAACAAAAGTGCACTTCATTTTCACTTAACACAATTAGTCATAAACTGCGTTTCGGAGTTCTAAATCTACACAGGCTCCTATTCTTCTGCCAATTATTCATAGTTTCATGTTCATATCACATTCAGAGTTTCAAAGCAAACATATTTTCAGTGCTGGTGTCTGTGTTAATCATCCCACCCACACATTTCATGGATTAGTCATTCACATTGCGTGAAATATGAACCGGAGTGCATCTCTGCCAACTATATACGTACATATTATCCAGAATATTTCTATTGGGGAGTTTGAAAGGGTTAGGTAGACACTATATATACACTGACAGAGAGAGAGAGAGAAAATCAATGATTCCTAATCCACTCAACAAGCAGCCGAGATAATTATGCATTTCATAAATGATTAGCAAAATACAGGAATATTTAATCCCCCTTTGCATTGATGTTCTTTAAACAGTGCTTAGGTACACCGGGGCATATGATGAGCATCAAATTGGCCTTTCTGCTAGAAAATAGCATATTTGTGGCAAAAGCCATGTTTGAATGTGACCTTTTTTTTAAGGCATTAGAATGAGGTTTTAAACATATTCATAATTGAAAATGGGTAACTATTTGCAAACAGATGGAATGGCTTAGAGTGCATAGTGTTGTTGTTGGAGTCAATTCAAATTTAAGGGATTAGCCATCAGGTGTGATGCGGATGGAGTCTGTTTCACATATCACTGATGGTCCTAATGGTGCCAAAAGGTCATTGATTAGGATGGTGGTTGACCCTTTAAGTAATAAATATATTGATTAGCTACTGTAACAGGTAGTTTGCATGTGCAGCAGTGTGCTGTTCTGCCACGGCAAATGTGACTGCGTGGGAGCAGCGAGGCAGCTTTTTGCAAAAAACACACCTCAGCTGGTTTGAATAGAAATGTCTTGATGCTTAAAAAAAGAGGGAGATCTACTCAAACCAGTCATTGTAATATCAAGAAATCACAGTACAGTACATACTGTATACATCACAAAAGGTCATGAGCCTCAAATTGCCAATCAGAGATGTCAGCTCTGCTTAATGTCATCTGAGTGACCTTTTGTGGTTGATATGACACAGGAATTAGACAATACTTCAGCATTTCTCCATCATAGACCTTGACCTTTGTTGTCACATTAACAATATAACAATTATCAATATGCCATCACCTCATGGAAAGATGAGGGTTGATATAGTTTTGAATGTAGTTGTGTTAGCGAATATGCTATGATCACAACATCTGGAAGACATGTTAACCCATTTGAAGATTGGAGCACTTTGACAGTGCAAAGTGTAAGCACTGTGTCCCGGAGAAGGATGAAGGATGGTGCGGCAGTGCGTCTCACCCGAGTGAGGAATGACTGACCAGAGACCTTCGGCAGACCAAGCATCACACAGTGTTTAATGTGTCATATTTCTGCTGCAAGACACAAAAACAACAAAACAGGCATAAAGCATTACATTTTCATATTTAGATGTCAAAATTTGGAATCAGCTGTTTGGTTGTGTTGTAACTATAATTGTTATGCCCCTCTGCAACCCCCGTTTGGCCTTGCAGTTGCAGGCAAGAGTCTTTGGGTGGTGCATGGGCTTCAGAATGTGTGGAGAAGGTGTGAATAAAAAGGCTTACTTGAACAGGGTTGCATGGTCACCACTCTCTTGGTGATGGAGTTTGCTTTACCCCATACTTTTTAAGATATTTATTAGAATGAAACCCTAATTTTTGCTAACTCCTGTGTCAGTCTTAGCTCCTCTCTAATGCTTAGCAGTAGAGAGGAGATTTTTGTACCTACAAGCATTGTCGGTACAAACCTTGATGATAACAGTTTTAATCAGCTACGCTATAAGGGAGCTGAATTGCATTTATATAACTTTTTTTGGTCTGACTGATCTCTCCAAGAGTTTTACAATAGAAGCCACATTTTGCTTTTTCACATTTGTTCATACAGTACTGTATTCCATGCACTTCTGCTACCTTGCATTTATACCTATAGCCAATTTAGAGGCATCAGTTAACCTACCATGCATGTTTTTGGATTTTAGGAACCCAGAGTAAACTCACACAAGCAAAGGGAAAACATGGAAACTCCATACAGTTGTCATTTGCAATAAGGTGACAGTGCTAACACCGCACCGCACCACCATCACCTCTGAGGTGCTGATCTGTATAGTGGATCATGGCAGCTGTCATTTAACCTGACAAATCAACCATAGAATGTATCATTCTGGGATGTAGGTGCCCACACTTTCCTGGCCTTTAACAGCGTGAACATAAAGGTCATCAGTATGGAGATTTATTTTCCAAAGAGGAGGGACGTTTTTTGTTTTTTTTTATTCATGACCTTGCTGACATCCTCCCTGTGAGTGAAACATTAAGACCAATCTACCAGCTTTTTTGAATAAATTCTTGTCATTGGATTTATGCATACAATTTTTGAGAAAGTGTCTATGGGCTTCTCACTGTATAGTACACAAATGTAAGCCTGTCAGTTAAATTTATTCTCTACATGTAATTTTTAAGTATAAAAATTGGTCATTTAATTTGGATGATATTCAGATGGGTGACAAAGTAAAAAACCATTCCGTATAAAGTGTCTTAATAAAGTGTGTCACCACAGGCCAATAAAACAGCTTCAATGTACCTTGGCATATTTCTTCCAAGTCTCTGAAGCTCTGGACAGATAAGTATATCCAAAGGTCAAAGTTTCCTTTAAGTTCTTAATATGAGTTATCTGTAATTTTAGTGGTCAAAAGTTGATGCCAAAGTTGATGAATCAAGGAACAGGGAATTCGATTTTAGAGGAAATCTTGATTCACTGACAAAAGTGACAAAGGTTTACATTTTTAAGCATCATATAGTGGATTAAAAAAAATATATGTGGCTTTAAAAATAAAATAAATTGTTCTTCATATTTTGGTCTGTCATGCATTTCAAGGTTTACATTTAGTAAATCTTGAACTTTTGAACCAAAATCAACAGGAAGCAAATCCAGATATTACAAATGTCAAAATGAATAAATAAATAAATCTAAAATCAAAACAAATCAGACTGTCTAAGTGCATGTTTTTTAATATTTAGTTTTAGTTTTTTTCTTTAGCATGTTTGATTTTCTTTCCATTTTGTAAAAACTGCATAAATCATATCTGTTTATTCATATACTGTTGTACTCATATATTGGTTATCTATACTTAAGTCTGACTTTGCTACATTGTGTTAATACATATATTTGTATACACAAAATGTTGATTTGAGACTAAATATACGCAAATTGCTATAAACTGTAGACTGAGTAACTGTGTGGGATGTTTATCCTTGTAGAAAGTGGTAATAAGATCATTCCTTTCTGCTCCAAGCACTGAAGACTGGTAAACATAATGATACAACCCACTCCTTTTTTTCTTGAGAGCTGAAGTAATGCTATCCTCTATATTTTGGTGTTTTTGAATGTGCTTACTGTCCAAATGTGATATTTATTCTACATGTAAATGTCTCACAGTTAGACAAAATACTGGCTATGCAAATGCCTATGCAAATATGCGTACGCTATTCTACTTTCTAACATACGTGATATTTGCAAAGACTCTTTGATCATTAATAATTACTTCAAATTACTGTTTACAGCAGCAGGGTTTAAGAAAATAAATTAACTGATAAAACTACACTGACAGTTATTGCAAATGAGCAAAGTAGTTTCTCAACATTTGCAGGTTCAAATATCCAACAGGCTGTGCTGTAGTAAAACAAGCCAGGAGAGTACAACATAATGCATGCACCATGTGCTACAAAACCACCAATTTTTTGTGGACATTTGCAAGCTCTCTACATGGATTATATAAAGATATAAGGAGTCTGAAAGAGGCTAACCTCTGTTCTGTCATTCCCAATTCATTCAGAGCTGACAGTTTCCCTTTTCTCTGCAAGCATGCTCTTGTCATTAGCATACCTCTGAACTTTGCCTCACAATGACTCTGCTGAACAGTTCTGATGAATTATTTCATCCTGTATTGGGCTGACTGCAGGGCATACACATGTAGGTGCTTCCTCTGGCCATGAGTCTTTTCATACTGGTGTAGGACGGACACCTGTTTCCTTGCCCTGTTAAACACGACCCAGTGTGTGCTGCTGACATTAAACTGTGCATGTTAGAGTGCACTAATTTACACAGGCCTACAGGCATTAAGTACAACTACTATATGGACTTACTTATATTAAAGTAACGTCTATAAACTGGTAGTAGATTCAAGAGTGGGTTTGCAACATTCACCAGTAAAAACACTACAATACACATATTTACCTTAAACTCGTCTAGCCCTTTATACAGCTGCTCAGTTCCTCTTAAGTATGAAATCAGCTGTTTTAGCACCTGTCTCTTTAGGCCCCCATGCTTAAAGCCTACTTTCATCTGATTGGTCGCCATCTGGATGCCTCCTGAGGAGCATGTTATGGTGACTTGGCATCAGCTTGTCACAAAAGGAGGAAAAAACACTAAAAACCTAGTAAAACTTTTGGCTCACAATAATTACTTTTAGTGCTATTTACTTATTTATTTGTAATTCTGGCCATGTTCAATATGAACATTTGAAAATAAACATGTTTCATCCACATTACATAAAATAATAATACAAGATGTATACAAGTGTCTTACATTTAAAATACGTGAGACACTATGTTAATAGCCAATAATAATAATAATAATAATAAAAATAATTAGTAGTGCAACATTTTTGCTGTCTACTTCGGTCCTTGTGGGCAGGGCACACAAGCATAACAGCTGATAACACAATTCAATTTGTTGTATTAACTACTTATTGTGGAAAATTAAAAATCCCTGTGATTTAATGGGCATTAAAATGTGTTCAGAATCTGCAAATTGATGATCATTCACAAAAGTTAAAAGTATTGGTTTGGTATTGGCAATACTGGCGTTGTATTTACTTTGTATCAGGTCAATACCAAAATGGCACAGCACTAGTGGATGACGGAATTTTAAAAGGTTTTATTATTTGTTGATCTTAAAGAGCTGTCATTCCTTATCTGTGTTAATAAATACACAATGTACACTCGTCAATATTTAGACAAGTGTAAAACATTACAAATGAAGAAAGGCGAGAAGCAGGTAGATTACAGCCTCTGTGATGGACTGTGGCCAGTCCAATTAAGAATTACCACTTAACTCCTTTAGACTGTGGGAGGAAACCCACGTATGCGCAGGCAGGACATGCAACCTTCACACAGCCGACCAGGAGATTTAACCCTCTATGGCAGCCAGTGTACCATGCAAATTTATCAATAAGGTATATTATCATTGCTTTGAATTCAGAAAAGTGCTTGAGGATGAGACATGTAAAATCCCTCCAACTGGGACTGCTGAAGGTTGCCTCCTGTTGGGCATTAGTGAAATATTTTTAAGAATACACATCCAGGATGTTAGATGCCAGAAGCGCACTCTGATACCAGAATTATCCCTGAGGTCTCACTGTGTCACTATCTAGAGCTACTGAACATAGATGAGTCCTGGAATGCATTGTAAGTCAGCTGTTAACATTTTCACCATGACAGTCCAGGATGCCTGCACATGATCTCAAGCTCATACCTTGGCTAACTGTGCAATGAGATACTCCTGCTACCAGTGCTCTAATTTCTAGACTAGGGATAACATAAATAATGGTGGCGTCAAAACAGTGGCTCCCAGACCTGTGGTATACAGGTCTGGGCTTGGAAATGCTGACCCTTGTGTCAATCACAAACAACATTTGAGCAAAACTACTTCAACAGCAAAAATCAAAACTATTATCCAGAAGTCAGCAAACTAGACACAGGACAGCCATAAACATAGCCAGGGACAGGGTAAGACTTTAGTAGAGGCCCATGCCCTCTGGCACAACAATTGCTCTGTTTAAACAAGCATCAAATAGCTCCAGGCAGCAGCCCAGCTTCCATAACACATCTTTACATAAAAGGTCTTATTCTGGAAATGCAGAAAAATAATTCTACAAAGCTTCATACATGGTAAACCAAGGACTTAATATATACTCTGTTTATAATAACTATGTTTAGAATGTGATGGCAAAGCCAAATGTTATCAAAAAGCTAATTAGAGCCGCGGCTTTAAAGTTACCTATTTCTTTCTAAATGGTCCTACTCTTTACTTATGTGAAAAGCACAAGTCATGAGAGGATGATGCAATTTTTTTCTAGTGTTAGTTTCACTTACTTTTTCTAAGGTTATGAGGTAGAAATCAAGACCTTTAGGGAGTCACCGGGCTGACATGTGGCCCCAGCTTAGCGGCCCTTTTTAGCTCTGCTCGTCATGCTGCAGTCGCACATCTGCACCTATATATCAAAGCCATGCACAAAAACATTCCTGAGAGCAAAGCAGGGGTGATTTGTGTGCCTTTCTCCTTCTTTTTTGATTAAAATTCATCTGTGATCTGACTGTTCGCTCAGCTAAAAGCTATACCTTTTAAATCAGTCATCCGTCCAGAACTTTGACCTGCACCACATTAAGACCAGCACTGACATCACAACTGTTTCCCCTCTCCCCGCCGAGTCTCATGCCTCTTTCATATATTTTCTCTTGTCCTCAACAGATGGACAACCTTGCAGCCAGAGATTTTTTAAGTGTTTAATAAATGTAATACAACCTATATAGTGTTGAAGAAAGGGGCCTAAACCAGAACCATGTGCGGGAAGTGGATGGCAGCCGTTAGGGGCCACAGCTAATGTGGTTCAACATGTGGACCAGGCCATGCAAGAAGGTTCACTTACATGTTGGACAGTTTATGACCTTCAGTGCTGTTCCCTCAAAACGTAGACAGCGTCCTTACATTACTATTCTCTAGTTTATAGCGTGATATTTTGTTTTTAAATGCACCTCTCCATGAGAGGAGAGTAATAAAAGGATACAGGTGATGTTGGAATGCAGTGTCTTTCATGTTTTTATCTCACAGAGAAGAAGCACTGTGGTATTATGTTCATATAGAGGGTAATATATGAAAATGTTTGACTTATTGTCAAATTAAGGGGAAGAGTGTCATGACCCTGGTTGTTTATCTGCATGCCTCTGGTTGTTATTTCATTCAGCTCGGTCCTGACACTGCTAACCACAACAGACAGTGAAGTGCTCCTGAGAAGGAATGTGAGTAGTGATGCGACTGGATAAATCATAAACATTTGGAAGTCACCCAGCAGCTGTGCAAGGCAATTGCTCAAACTGAAGCATTATCAGATCTTGACCTGAGTTGTAAACAAAGATCAGCAGACTCCCAACGGTCTTTGCGGTTTTGTTTTTTTGTAACTTTGCCCCTGCTGAGCATCAAACATTTCTGAGTAATCTATCAAGCCAAACAAATCAAAGATGTGTTTTTCTGTGTTTTGTTTTGTGTCTTTTTTGCTATTGTATTTTAAACCGTCACTGAGTCAGTCATTGAGAACTCATGCTTTGCAGTCACATTTTGCACAATCCCACTTCCATCAAATGTCTAATAGGAGTGTGTCACTTGGATAAAAGCTTCTGTCACAGCTAATGCAATTTTATATTCTCGCTGGGAGACTTACTGAGCTCTTGCTCCCTCAGTACAGCAGCCAACATACTGAAAGAGCCGTCACACCAAGGACACCATCTGTTTGACCTGTTGCCCCTGGTAGAAACTTTGGGTCCATCATGTCACAGACGCGCAGATTTAAGAACAGCTTCTACCCTCATATGAGAACTGAACACTGCCAAATGTTTAGTGACTGCACTTACATTTCTAAAAGCTGCACAGATGTGCCCATATCTCAACTACTTGATGATCCTGCAGTTCAGTATCTCAGCTGGCAATATCTTTTGGAGCTGACAACAAACATATACATCATTGCATAATTATTTATATAATTATATTTATATCATTACTATCTGAAATCAGCTGCTTTTTACATAGTGACTAGTGCGTGTTGTGTGGATGCACTTGCAGGTTTTCTGCTCCATTTCTGCTGATTGACTATAAAACGGGATAGAGAAATAAAACAGACACTATGTTCAGACAAAAAAATCTTTGCCTTTGTTAAATCAAGTGAATTGACTACTAAATACTCAAGACTCTTTAGGTAAAATTTACATTTTGCAAAATAAAATTGGCCTGCTAATTTCTAGAAATGTCCACAGTAGCCTACAACTAAATGAAGTGGGATTTCATTTGTATTATGGATATGTGTTTACACACGTCTAAAATATTTACACAAACACAACAAAAAGTTTGATAAAGATGCATTATCCCCTCAAAAGGGTACTCATTGTGGTGCTTTCAGAAAAGATGTGTTAAAACCCTGCACATAAAATATACACAGGATGCTTTATAATATTATATTTATTATATTTTTTAATTGTTTCTGAAAACTTAATATCCTAAATTACAGTGAAGATTTTAAAGTTTCTAAGACTATAAAATAAATCAACTTCAAATAGATTTTAGGATGAATGCATTAAAAAAGTGGCACAAAGCAAGTAGAATACATATTGTTACAATTTTAGCAGAGTGGATCATACCAGGCCTTATTTAAATATTTCACATTACCTAAAAAAATCATACAGCTGAAGTAATAATTTGAAGAAGTTTGCAGAGAAAACAAACCTGAAGGTGCATATCATATGACCGCTATAAATTTAAATATTATATATATTATTTTTTTTAAAAATATGTTTTATGTATAAATCCGTTTAAGGTCACATAAAAGCCTTTTTTCCGAGACTAAATGTGATATACAGGCTATGGCCAACATTTTGCCACTTCTAAATGCTTTAAAGCCACAGCTACAAAGAGACATTGTACTTTCATATTCACCTAATGGAACCGCTAATGTAAAACATGAGGGTGAGATCCACGAATGTATTAAATGCTATCTGACTCACATTTTTGTACAGCCTAATATTTCACTAAGCCTTAGCATTTCATTCAGAGATGTACTCTAGATAAGTGCAATAATCTCAGTTTGATGGATGGCCCAGCCGGAGCCTACGGCCAGTGGTGTGTACATATTGCACTGGTTGCGGTAGAACGATAAAAAAAAACCCACACAGGCAGGTGTGTTTGGTTAAGATGCACTTGTCAAGTGGGGTGACAAGCATGTCTGTGTTCATTCAAGTGAACCCCTTATCTGTGCCTCCATGTCCCACTCATGAGACAAAAGCACTTCCCATGTTTGTATGATTTACCTCTCAAGAAAACGCGCGAGCACACGCACGCTGTGCACACACATGCGCAACAATATCTCACAGACAGTGTTATATATATATATATATATATATATATATATATATATATATATATATATATATATATATATCATTGCTGCTAAGCCACTGTCATTGCTGCTTACCTGTACAATATACCCACAACCCAGCACCAGCATCGAGTGTGGAGTACATTTTTTGGTTATGCTACATTTGCTTTTTTTACTTTTTCTCCGTCTTTGTACATTTAAGCAGTTTTCATCGCCATTTTTTATATTTCTTCACCTAATTCCCAAAATGAGGGGATGGCGCGTGATTGTGCGCGCGCTATCCCCTTATTTTGACACCTCAACTTTCACCGGGGTGAGCCGGAAGTGATGTCAGACTAGGAAGTAAATCTCGCCACTGGCCGTCAGCAGTGAGCAGTAATGGACTGCAGCAATAACAGCAAGTTCAGCGAGCATTAGCCGAAAGTGTCGCATGAGTGTGTTTGAGGGAAGAGTTTGTGCCGAGCTGAAGCGCTGAATGTCCGTGTGGTGTTGGTGAAAATGACACCGAGGTAAGAGTCTGTGTGTGATGCTCTCTGTGTGCTCAACAGCTAGCTGCACAATGCTAATGCTGTCCTCCAGTCTTAACTGAATTTACCCCTAACAAAGCTTCACGAAAAAGTGACAATTTAATCTTGCCTCACATCATTTAATTGTTGTAATCAGTTTAGTGATATTTAGTTTTGACAAACCTGTGGAGAGAAGCTCACTTAAAGGGACATTGCATCTTAATGTGACTTACGTGGCTACTTACACCACTTCTTTTATTTATACCTGCATCAATATGTCATCTAGAGTTATCTAGAGCCACAGCCCGTGACTGCTTTACTTGAATAGGTGTACAGCTTCTTAATCTCAGTCAAAACCTCTATTTTCAGTCTAAACTAATTTCAAAATAATACATGAAACGGTCGCATCATATCCCACTGAGTGACTCACTAATTCAGTGACAATGACACCAAAATGTGTCACTGGATGAGATCATTAATATCTGCCTTGAACCTCCATCTTAGGGACGTATATTTAAAGATATTGTGTAAATCATACAGTGCAAAATGTGATTTCTGCTTAGCCGTGTTACTTCCAAAGTGGCTGCCATCAAATTATTAGCAGGTTGCCTGTTTTAATATCAGTGCTCTCTGTGCATCCATAAGCCAGGCTTTCATTCTTGGCAAAAATAATGATGTTTTCTGTTTTGTTCTGTTCTGTTTCCTTGCAGATGACTCATCAGTGGCTTGGACATCTGTGATCTGGCAGAGGATGAGACTTGCTCAGTTTGTCAAACTTATGGTTGACTGTAAAAAGTGCTGCTAAACACTGACATCAAACTATAGTGAATCATGATTGATGCTTCTTGCATGTCGCACTCGCTGAAAAAAACTGCTGTATAAATTATATTTGACTTTATTTTGAATGGATTTCAGTTAACAGCCTGTGCTTACAATGTCACTGGGCGAGCAGTCTCAAAAGTGGTTTCCAACCCATGTCCAAGCCACTGTTCTTCAAGCAACTGGTTTACAGCCCAAAGGCAAAAATGGCACCAACGATGCCTACACTATCATCCAGCTGGGCAAGGAGAAGTACTCAACATCAGTGGCAGAGAAGACCCTTAACCCTGTGTGGAGGGAAGAAGCCTCCTTTGAATTACCTGGCCTACTTTTGGAGGGCAACCCAGAAGTGTATGAACTCTGCCTCATAGTGATGCATCGCTCTTTGGTTGGGATGGACAAGTTTCTGGGTCAGAAGTCCATAAATCTGAATGAAATCTTTGATAACAAGGAGAGAAAGAAAACAGAGTAAGTATAAAAAACACTGTAAAAGTGTATTAGATATCACAAAAAGTTTTGGGGGGCATAAGTGGTACTGCAGTGGGCTCCAGGAGTGATGTATTTATCCTCATTTTTGAAGAAGATTATGTTCTAACCATGTATGTTTACTCTGTGATATTTATGTTATATATACTTTTTGGAAAGTATAATTCCCTCAGATTGTCTGTGACAGAAATACTACTATTATCAGTTTTTGCAGTCATTGCAAGGTCAATAGTTTCCCTTCAAGAGAAGACCTGGGGTGGTTTTAACACAAACACAAATCATGGGACATACAGTATGTTTTTAGATAGCATAGTTCTTAGACATTAGCGTCACATGTACATTATTCAGGGTCTTTAGTCTGTGGTGTCTTGTTGGTATAGTGACAGACCTTCAAGAGGAAGTGGAAAATATTTGCACAGTCTTTCCAGTCATAAGTGGATTACACCATGAGCTAAGTCAGTTGTTATTTGTCACATTTGCCACAAGTATTATTGCCATATTAGACTTCACAAATGTGCTGTCTTTTGCGTGTTATATTCTGCACTGTGGTCTCAATTAAGGTCATGACCCAACCCTGTTGCGCCACATGATTTAAATACCATTGCATTGGCCTTTATTCTCTTTGTGCACTTGCTTTAGAAATACACTTTATTAGATACACAAGTTTTAATGTTAAGAGCAGAGTAAATGAAGTGCTCTAACAGAAGCACTTCACATTAAAACTATTTAGCACAACAGTAACACACTTTCATGCTCAGTTAGAAAGGACGTGTTGGTTGTATTTTTTTTTTTCCATCTTCATGACGCTGTATTGTTTGAGGCTTAGCAATAGATTGACTTACGCTGCAGAGAGATTATTTTAGAGTAATTACTGACACCAGCTGACCTAATTGAAACTAGTGGAGCTGGACAAACATGTCTTGTTAGGCACTCCTATACTCCATTTTTTTGTTTTTGTTTTTTCAAAGGTGTGAATATAATGTGGTCTTTCCTTCACAGCCAAAGACACCTGGGATTGAATCTTGGCTTATTTCTGTACAGTATAGTTTCCCTCGTGTTAAAATCTTGCCTCTATGCATTGTGCCCTTCTTGGCACAAAATGCATTCAAGTTTGGAAACAGAGACTCCAGATATTTACCTGTGCCAATATAGTTGTGGACAATAGTGGGCGTCTCTCTGAGTCATAAATGGATGACTTGTTAAGGCTGTTTAGTTGCCTTCAAGTAAAGCCGTGCTGGAATAAGGTTTGTCCTCTTTAAAGTTACTGAAAAAGATTTGAGGAGAGAGATCGATGTATAAATGTACATTCAAATAAACTAACACAGTGTAAACCATCAGAGCTTGGAGAGACTCTGCTGTATTTGGCTAAACTTTGGTTGATGAGCCTTACAAGTCCAACACACACACACATTTCTTAACCCTACATTAAGCAAACAGGAACTGCAAAACCAAATTGGATCTGGTGTTAATTAGCTCACTGCACGTTTTGGGGGGGGGAAGGACATTAGCGGACTTCCTCTTTGCCCATCAGTTGGGAGAATCACAATATGTTATAATCAGTGTGAACGAGTTTTATTTATTTAGGTGCCTCAACCGATGCACCTTGAGGCTGTGCACTTTTTCAGCAGTGGTTGTGTAACCGATATCGCCGTGTTGCTTGCTGGCCTAATACCCACGCCGCAGCCATACTTGACAATGATGCCAGGGCTCTTGATACTATATCCACACTCCGCAGTGGGTCTCTGTTCACCACGGCCCATCCGCAGTGTTTTTGAACTGGCATATTGGGGAGGAAAGCCCGTACTGATATCTGAGAAGGCAGCCCATAATTATCGCGCACCTGTGTTTGTTGATTGTGAGGAGTTTCCCAGCGGCTTGGACCCGAGTGGGAGGATTGTGGTTCCAAGCACAGGGAGGTTTATCTTGGCCTTGAGACACACGTGAGGTGCAGGCTCGGCCCCACGGCAGCGGCATGCTGTGGCTACTGATCAGGCTGAGCACGGGGCGCAGCCTGGGAATTGGCCCCAACAAGGCCTTTCATGACTGAGGCTTCTGGGATGCAAGCTAGACTGCTTAGAATAGTGTTCAGCAACTGTGATTTCTTATAAAGCCAATACCAGCAGTTTTTTTTTTGTGTTTGTTTTGTTTTGTTTTAATCGATTGAGTAGATAACTGAAATCTCATGTCAGACTGAAAGGAGTACTATAAATCTTCATTTGAATCAAGGAGAAAATATCAGTAATTGTAGTTATGCAGATACACTTATGCAAATGTATTTTTTGACTTGGTTATACTGATGAAAACAAACTATTTTAGAATACATTCCATGTTTGTGGCAAAGGCAGAGAGAAAATATTGACGCTTGTTTCATCCTGATGCTGGTTTCCTAATGGCCTCCTTCACAGGCCCTCTAACACAGAGGATGTGTCTCATTAGCATGTATGAACTGTTGTGTGCAAAGCCTGCGATGTGGCTTTGCAGTTTCCCAATTGCTTGTCGTTGCATTTCTGAACAAAGGCCAGATTTGTGCAAATGCCACTTTATTTCGCTCAGAGCGAAGGCATAAATCCCATTACTTCCAGTTGAAAAAAGCAGAGAGGTTAAACAAATAGGAGCCAAGAAAAACAGCCTGAAATGGTCTATATTATTCTGCAGCAGACAATTTATTTTTTTAGGTTCAGTTTGCAAAGAATGTTTATCCTTTGAGTTATAAATTTGTGTTCTCATATGTGTCATAAAAAAGTTCAAATGATTTAAGCCCCTGCATTTGTATGTCGCCTTTTGGATTAGTCTTCTCAAATTAGCCTTTTCAGTGGTAGCCATAAAGATGTATGTAAAGCCCATTAGAAGGAATGAGGGCTATTTTTCCATTTGTCATATTGTTTGATCGTGTAAGGACTTTTACCACATTCTGACTTTGTATCCCTGTCTTCCTGAATTATGTTGCATTACACGTAATCAACTCAGAGGATTTTTATAAACCCTGCTCTTTTTATATAAATTGTCTCATTGAATTTGCTCAGCTTAAGCTTCCTGCGCTCTCATTTTTAGCTGGTATTCCTTGGAGTCCAAGCCTGGGAAGAAGAGGAAAGAACGAGGTCGCATTCAAGTCAGCATTCAGTTCATGAGGAACAACATGACAGCCAGCATGTTTGACCTCTCCATGAAGGAAAAGCCCCGCTCGCCTTTTTCCAAACTTAAGGACAAAGTGAAGGGTCGCAAACATGACAGCGGCTTCGGTGACACTTCTTCAGCCATCTTGCCTCGGTCCGCCGTGTGTGATTCGGAGCCCAGCCGTCAGTCCGGCGCACCAGAACGTCAATCCCAGCCTGAAGCAAAGGTCAAGAGACCACTACTCGCTGGGGCCCATAAACTCTCTGCAGCGCATTCCATGTCAGATCTCATCGGGACCCACTTTCGGCCCAAACTGGATTCCATGAACTCCATAGAAGAGAGTGGTGAGGACCAACGCTTCTGTTCTTCACAGTAGTTTGTTACACTTGCCACTTTTTGGTTTGGTATACTTTTATTGCTGCTAGAGAGATCTCTGAAGAGGATTTTGAGTCTGTTTTAAAACAATGCCAGTTCCCATATTAACTGAAGCTGCTGGTGATCAGAGAATTTTCTGCATTTTCATTATTGTGTTTTCAAGCATGGGGGGGATAGTGGTTTAAGCAGCAGACTGGGGTCCAAAATATTTCAGTGAAGATTCATTCTTAAGTGTTAAAATTATAGAGAATAGTCATAATGACACTATTGTGCTTTGTGATATCCTGTCTGTCAGGACAGTGTTTTAGTGTGTGTTTGTTACAAATATTCTTTGTGAAATATGGCTCTTATGGTGTTAATACACAATTTCATTGTACATGTACAATGAAGGTAAAGGGCTATTCTATTTTATTCTATTCTAAAATGGGATGTTGTTGCAATTTATAGAGGCCATCTGTAGAAGTCTGTAAGAATGCTTGCTTGTATATAATCCTATTAACAAAATAAGGTACTGTAAATCTCAACTTAATAAGGTAGTAAGTCATTTTCTGTTTTTAAGCTGAAATTTTCCATCTCAACCAGTCTCCAATTTACCAGTTCTGTTTACAAAGTTAGTGTAGCTGTAACTCATGCAAACAGTAGTTGTGATTTTTATAGTAAAGGTTGAGATTTTCACTAGAATATGCTGTTAAAATGTAACATGTCAGAGTGAAAAACAAGTTTAATGATAATAACAAAAAAAATATATTTTGCTTTATTTTTGCTGAAAGAGGTTCAAACACTAGAATACTTCTGCACATAAACCTATGAAAAAAAACAAAACAAACCCTTGTATTATCATCCACAGTTTTTTACTGTTGTGATGACACTGGTTCTCCTGGTTCTATATATTGAGGTGTTCGTTTTCAAGACCAAGTACCAAATACAGGGTTTACCATTTGGGTTTGAGCACGGTACTTATTTATATTACTGCCTCACTCTTACCTATGAATTCTTCTTTTGGGGTTTCCAACCACTTCTGCATCATTATATTTAAAAATATAATATCTATGATTTTAATCATGTTAGACTCCACAGATGCAGTGTGGTAGTTTTATGACAAAGCAGTAAAGTTCTTATTCTTGCCAAGTGAAGCTGCAATCAGACAGTTATCATATTTATCTGATTTACATTATCAATAAGTCATCTCTTGTCCACTAAGGGTACAGATAATCAGTAGCAGATAATCAGTACCTTGTGATAAGATTGAATTTATATTGAAAGTTTCTTTGCCTTGAGGTGGAGGGGGAGCCATTCTCAAGTTCTAAAGGTCTGAATGGCGTTGCAGAGGGTGAGGGGCAGACATAAAAATTTATAAAACTGTGTGATGGACTTATGTAAACCACTGCTGATAAAATATTAGTTGGATAGGCTGCAAGATCACCTTGATGAATGGTACAAGTGGGGTTTTTTTGTTTGTTTGTTTTTAAAAAAAAAAAAATTTCTTCTATGTCTAAACTGTTAATGAATTGAGTTCACCCAATCCCTTTTAACAAAACGCTAAACAAAAAAACAAAAAAACCACACCAAAAAAACCCCCAACATATTTTGCCTTATTACATTCTGATTTTTCTTCCAGGAAGTACAGGTGCCCCTCACAGGCGTACCCAGAGTGAGGTGCCAGGCTTCCAGGACGACGAAGCACACGGTGACCCTTTCACTGATATCACTGACACCCTGCCACAGAAGTATGCCACGCTCCCACGCAACCGCAACCCATTTGAGGGGGAGCACGGGCAGCTGTGGGACCGACCAGAGCGGAAGGAGAAAAAGGAGAAGGTCAGCCTACTGGAACGCGTGACAGGAAAGAAGGAAGGCCGCAAGACCAGCAATGGGGGGCGTTCAGGGAGCTCTGGAGACCTGCGTTCCCCAAACCCCTTTAGTGGAGACTCGCAAGCAGACACTAACCCATTTAGCTCCAACTACAAAACCAGGTAATTCTGATTTTGTTTGTATTTGTGGTTCAGTTAGCTTTATTGCCTATACTGCCATCATCACTTTATTTGACTTTTTTTTTTTTTTTTTCTTGTCACGGTCAGGAATAACGATGGAAGTCTTTTTTTCTAAAACACCAGAAATTTACAAGAGAACACACTTAAAAAGAAAACGTATATCGTCTTATCAAAACTAAGCCAAAGTCTGTGTTCGGCTCCTGCACAGCAGTGATTGCAGCGTGTCACTCGTGTGTTTTTCATCACAATCAAGGAATCATATCAAAATCTCAAAACATCATCTTGGAACGCAAATGGAATAGTCACTGCTTCACAGGATATTTGCTGTGACATTCCAGTCAAGTTTTCAGTACCTTGTTGATTGAAATCTACTTTCTGATAGACCCCTTCTCTCTCTCATTATGTTGTCAAATATTATTCAAACTGAGCCAGTTACATCTTTTTCCTGTGCTATATAAAGAGTTGGTGAGCACTGTAGCTAAGTTCTGGTTTATCAGAGTGGAAGGTGTCATTAGTGGCTCTTTAGAGTGCCTGGGTTTGATAACAGAGCCCTCTGAGCTATAGTAATGAGATCCCCTGAAGAGATAGACCACCCAATTAACCACTTATCTCTGTAGGCACTAGTCCATCATCTTTACTGCTGCCTTTGTCATACACTAGCTCAGTGGTCATTTGTAATGTAGTGCATGGGTGAAAAAAATGTGTTTTCAAGTATATTATTTATTACTTGTTAATGTATTTATTATTATTCTCCTGTATTTGCTGTACTAGCGCAGGAGATGAGTACATCAGAGCTTCTATATTAGCAAAAGTCTGATAAAATATAGAGTGCAATGCTTTAATGTGATTACTAACTTTGTGTTTGGTTGTTTTGCAGTGACAAAAAATCAACAGGACCTGACATCACCTTTGGCCAGAAGAAGAAGGACAAAAAAATGGTAAGATATACTATAAAAGAATATGGTTTAGAAAGTGAAATAGTTTCATATTGATTTCAACTTTACCTAACAGTGGCTAAAGGTGTGGAGGGGAAAAAAGGGAAAATAAGTGCAACAGTTACAATTGTGAACATTTTATATGTAATGCTGAGTAGATTTTGTTATTTAGGACTCTTAAGCAGCTGGTGACATTGATTTGTGAGACCCCTGAAAACTCAGACGTGCCATTCAACTAATTAGCAGCTGCACACATCGGTCATCATGTCCAATCTAATCATAGTTTGAAGTGGTGTGAAATTTCGGCCTGTAAGGTCAGTTGTAGTGGTGTATTGCACAGATTGTTTAATTGCGTGTTTTGTTTGTTTGTTTGTTTGTTTGTTTGTTTTTTGATGAGACAGAGCACAGAAATACTTTATGATATAATTTTGTAGATAAAGTAAAGTTTTAACTCTTTAGTATTTGCTAGTTGTTTAGTAGTTAAAATTCACAGACTTTCACACAGCATAACTGATATAGATGAAGGAGCAGGGGGAGCAATAGCCGAAGTGATGCCTAAATGAGAAGGAGAATGCTGATAATGGCTTTCTTCACCTTTCTTTGTGGGTGTTGAGGGCTGTCGGTATCCACACATGTGCCCCCGTGCATGCCGCTGTGCCTCGCAGAAATGGCAGCTCCCATTTCCTCTGCTTCAAGGCCCTAATTAACTACACGCAGGAGGGAGGGAGGGCAGTGAGAGATTTCAAAGGACTGAGCTTTTAGATTCTCAAAGCTGAGCTCATTAGAAACTGTAATGACACAACTGGAGAATGCCAAGTGTGCGCCTTATCTTCTCCTCACTACTGATCGCAGAAAAATGGTCATCATTACTTTGCCAGTTCATGGTCATTTCCAGGCCTTTGTCACCAACCACTAAAGCTCCTGATTATTGTGTGTGTGTGTGTGTGTGTCATGGAAAGCGAGCGTGTGCATATATACGCTTGTACGTGAAACCAGCATCCTTCCATATGGCTGTCTGCTCTCTTATTCCCTCTCAGATGGCTTAAGTGCAGTATCTTTCAGTGAGATGGCTTTTTTTTTTTTTT
>VVHJ01022486.1:56402-66758 GCA_015107715.1 Tylochromis polylepis
TGATTTTTTTTTTTGTGGTGGTTTTTTTTTTTTTTTTTTTTTTGTAGGTGTGTTTGTGCATGAGGAATAGGTTACCGAGCTCTGTTCCTGAAACCCTCCTTACATTGGACATTTAATCTCTGTGGCAAATATTTCATTTTGGTTTGTGTCGCCCCACAGTAGCCTCTATGCTGTTAGAAGCGATAAGATACCTGGTAAGCAGTCCTGCTCCAGCTCTTTCTGCATTGTCTTTACCCAGCAGTGAAGGCTTGAATGGTGCATGGGAGTGGAAGCTGATAAGTGTGGTATTTTAAACAGGGTGAAGGCTTTGCTGTTCTATCCGTTCAGGGGAGGATGCCCAGCACTGAAGCGATAAAGTGGTCCCTCATTAAAAACGATTACAGCTCCTCTCGTACCCGCGCAATATGATCTGCACATACTGTACCACCCTGCTCTGTCCAAATAGATTGTCCTCAAAGAGCAAAGCTGGGCTTGGGTTGCATTCGTATTTTGGCATTTATTAGCATGACCTTTATTTGTAGAAATATGCAGCCTGGCATTTCCCCCTCAAAACAAAGATTAAATTGTTTTGGTAATCTTTATTGTTAAGTACTGGCCGATTATTTTTGCCTGAGTCATCTTGAATTTAAGATAGTATGTGTTTTTTAACACTAGAAAGCAAAGACAAAGATGTGCTGTAGTGTCAAAGCTAAGTCCTAATAGAGTAGTTAAGCTATAAGTTACAGATAAATGGGAATAAGGGTCCTTGTTTTTCACCTTTAGATAGGTTACTGTCCAAAAGTCATGTTCCTCCTGGCATTTTTTTGATTTACTGAAATATGTGCAAACATACATGGAAATGCAGTGTAAGTTAAAACAGAGTTTGTACAATTCTAACAGCCTTGAAAGTCAATATTTGATATGACCACCTTTATCCTATAATTGTCTGAGAGAAGCTTTTTTTTTTTAAAACAACTTTTCTTCATTCATAATTTTATCAGATTTGGCAAGGACCCCAACCCTTTACTCGTTGCTGTAGACACTCACCTCTCTTCTGACCTCTTCCATATACATGTATGATGATTCTGACCAAAAATTTCACATTTGGATTCCTCACTCCATAAGATCTGTTGCCACTGATTTTCAGTCCAGTTCTTGTGCAAACTGTATAATAACTTTCCTCAAGAATGACTTCTTGACAGCCACCTGTCCACTGAGACTGTTGTCTGAGGGGTCAGGTTCATCTTTCAAACGTTAATGAAACAACTGAGAATTGCCTCCAGCATCTCTTTCTGCATTTTGTTCTTCAAGGATCAAAAGTAAAACTTTTGGTGTATAGGCCATCTACTGTGTGACCATATGATAGTATTATGCATGTGATAGGCCAATATCAGCCAAACAGGCACTAGTGTTAAATCAGAATGTTTATTACAGAATTCATTGACCTGTCAGAGCTAAAACCCTGCAGAACAGTCTTCTTAACATCTTAACAATCCTCAGTTAGCCTTTATTAGCAGCACAAAACAAAAGATAAATATGTGCTGGTTGGCACATAGTGACTATGTGCCAACCAGCCTAATTGGAGCAGCAGTGATGGAGCATAAATACTGGTGCCCTCGACTGTCAAAGATTTAAGCCGCCTTTTACAAACAAATGTATGCACAACATGGCCACTGTAGATGCTGTTTACTTGATCATTTCCTTGTTTTCCCACTTTCAGGAGGTGACACAGGAAAGCGTGGCTGCCTATAGCAACTTGTCTTTTGAAGAGGTTGTGCAGGAACTCATCAAACAGAAAGAAGTGGTGAAAAAGAAAGATGCCCACATCAGGGAACTGGAGGATTACATTGATAACCTGCTGGTACGCGTCATGGAGGAGACACCAAGTATTCTACGAACACCCTATGAGCCAAAAAAGAAGGCAGGCAAACTTTCCAAAAAGTAGATAAAATGACCCAGGATGAAAAGGTACTAATGAAGGTTTAGCAATAGCTCATGTATGGTTATCAGGTGTTAAAGTGAGTGGGAACAAATAGAACTGATCAATTATTGAGTTACTATTCAGTGGTTATAGTTTTTCTAGGCTTTTTTATTTTTTTTAATATATAGGTCATACAGGTTTTGGCCTTTTTTGGCATTCTTATAATTCTGTATTAATTTTTTTCATGATTACTTCTTGGAGTGTATTCTTAGGTACTTAAACAGGATAAATTCAGCTTATTGAAGTCAAATCAAGTCTTTTCATACCAACTATGTTTAGCTGTACTGTACTTGTAAACCCACAGAGGTGCCATCAGCTGCTGAGACACTCTTACGGTGCAAATGCTGCCAAATTCGTGTTTACCAGATGCTGTAGTCACAGTTATGTGCTGTATGCTGAGAGATGGTCTAGACATTTATAAGATGAAGCTGTAGGTACTGCGTTACAATCAAGTGCAAGTTGAAAACTTGCCGCTTAAACTACGGTACACATCACAGCATCAGCTTTTTTCCCCCAGCCTGCCACATAGTGCAGATGTGGACACATTCAGCTTGAGTGATTGATGCGTTTTCTTAGAAACACTGGAAGATACTTGTGGTAAGAATTTGCTGACAGTTCCTGGAAGCCTGGTCTGTCTCTAGCTTCCTGAGGTGTGCATTTTTTCCCCCTCAAGAACAAATGCACATTCCTTTTATCAGTTACTGACATTTTTTTTTATTCTCATTGTGATGACTGTCATATAATTTTCTTTGACCAAGGCTCTTAAAGTCCCTGGTTGGAGGTGATAATTTTTACTTTAAGTGCAATAATCATATTAAAGGTAATGCTTTATATTCTGCTGGTAATGGTCTTGTTTACATTTTCATCACATGTTGGAGTAAAACTCATCTCTTTATATTGATTTGATAGAAAAGCTTGGAGTTCTTTGTTACTGATTGAACAGCCTTCCTCTTTCATACAGTTAGTTTTTGCTCAAGATTGTGTTAATGGTGCACATGTGGGTATATGCTCAATAATTTTTATTTATCAATTTTTCAAAGCTGATTTACAATGGATTTGTAAGGTACCTTATGTTAAAAGTGATACTATATTCCCATACCCGCTTCCACAACCTATCCTATTGTGAAAAAAACCATACTTCTCATTTGATTAACTCAGTATTCGTGTATATGTAATTCCTATTTTAGGCTCAAATTCACTATGTACCGTGTGTCTTACCACTTTACGGGGTGCTAATGAGAATTCACTGATAATTTTCAGGGTAAATAACCAGTGATTGCCATTTAGGTAACATATTAACTATGAGAAGCTAACTGTTCTCATTTCACTTTAAAGGTTAGGGTTTTTATGTTAAATCATGCTCCTTAATTTTGTTCATTTATCCGTATGACCTGAACAAACAAAAAAAAAAGAGCTACAGGGCAGCTGCTGGTACTCAAGTAAGGCTGGTCTTGGATAAAGCCACTTTTATGTGTGATTGTGCCATAGACTGTAGAAAAACAGATGGATATAGCCACTGTGGTGTCACTTAGAGCTTTTGGTTTGAGGAGACCCCCATTCTGAGGCTTCAGGTCTATTTAGCCATCTCTGAAGCCAGACTTGGTGGTCAAAAGGCATCATATGCTAGCAAACTGACAATCGTAAGGTTAAATTTAAAAGAAGTTTTTTTTTTAAAAAAAATGCCACACTTGATTTAACAGGCTTGAAGTTGGTGATTTAAAAACATTATATCGTTAGAAAAATGTTTCTAATGATCTCCTGCTGGTCATTGGAAAACAAAAAAGTAGTGGCTGGCTTTGGTTTTAGACCCAGAGGCTGAATTTTTCTTTTATATACAGTCTATGGCTTGTGCTACGTGTTTAGCTGTAGTATAGTCATTTAGAGATGGTTAGGGGTTACACTTATAGTTGTTTATTCCAGCTGTATTTACGGTGTTAAACATGTTTAATAGTCACATAACTGTCATTTACTTATCGTTGCCATGTTTAACAATATATCAAACATCTGCATCAGGCAATGTTTGATATATGAGGCCATGAGGATGATCCATCTTATCCTGTTTAGTGGTTTTTGTACTATTTATGCGTTTTTAATTGTTTTGCAGTCTTGGAAATATTTGACCTTTTACACTGTATGATATCAAATCCCATATGAGGCAAACTGCTACACTATATCTGTGGAATTTCAACACAAACACAATTTACATTTTCATGAACATTACATCAGTCAAACACATTTTTTTGGCATGCACAAGTTATTACTTTCTTTCTGCTGTGGAAGTGGTTATTTTATCGGATGTTGTGTGAACATAAGGCCAAAACCTCCTGTTACTGAATGTCTTGCAGGCGACTTTGAAATACTAAAGTCTGAAATGTATGTATACGGTACACTAACAAGGTGATTGATCCTTGCTTGCCTTTAAAGTATTTGGAGTATCCAAAGAGAGCATTTCATAGGCGTGTTTTTATTCTGTTGGTTTTTTTTAATCCCCTTTCTTTTTAGCCAGACACATTATGGACGAGAAGTTACTGCTGATATTTTCTGTCTGATGATGTGGCAAAGGCATTGGGTTAATTTCTTAGTATTGAAAATGATTATCTGATGTTTTATCTGTATGTTTTTGCAATGCTAACAGTGTTTGAATTAGCTTTTTGGAATCATGAGTGCTTTGTGGCTAAGAATCTGCTTTCCATGATGGACAAGCTTCTCACTGATTGCCTTCCAACTTTAGCTGAAGTGTTAATCCTGGGCTCATATGCTTTAGGCTTTACTAACCACTTTAACCGGTCTGTATTGGTGGGTTGACAGGTGTTCATTGATCTTTTCAAGCGCTTACGAATTCTATTGTACATTTTGTATAGTCACTTGCAATGTTACTTCAAGCTCTTTTGAGTTTTTACACATTTTGTAAAATGTTTGAAATTGTGCTTCCTGGGGAAGGTGTTATTTTACTTGAGTTCCAAAAAGCGATTCACTTTCATCTTCCGCTGAGCTAAAATGAACTAATAACTGGTTTTAAGTGTGATTCTCTGGCTTCTTTTTTAAGTTTTTATTTCACATGCTTTTTTATAGACATAAATTCTCTCATTAGCAAAGCAAATGTGTGCATTTCTGGGAGTGGTGTTCAGGTGATTTACTCTCAAGTCTGTAATGTGGCCCTGTGTTCAGACAATTAACTAACAAAAATATATTTTCTCAGAATAGAGAATGTTAGTACATTTGTGTCCTCAGGTTATTTAGTTCAAATGAAAACTGGGGGTGACTAGTTCAAATTAATTGATTTTGATTGTCAGTTTGTCTTTTAGCTTGATTGATACATTTGCTTTATGCTTTAACATAATTTGGTGCTTTGGTAGATGTCATATGAAAACACAAATCTAAATGAAAAGCATTTTGAAATTATGTTTGACAACAACAGTGCAAAGGGATATTTTGCACCCAAAAAATGGAAAGATCTGCATCAATATTCCTTGGCTCTTTGCATAATGTTTCTCATACAATAAATCTGAATATGCAAAGCACTTAAAATGCTTGAAGGTAAATTTTTTTTTTCCCCCACCATAATTTAAGTTTCAATTAATTGTGTATATGCATCAGTGTACACGTGTTGTAGGTAAATGTCCGCCCTGTTCCAACAAATAGTGCAAATAGACTGGGATCTATTTTTTTTTTCTTTTTTCTGTGTTGATGAAAATGACATAAAGCTCCAGTTGGGGATCTGACAATCCTCCTCCCTGGTAGTCTTTTTACTGATAATATGATGCTGCTTGCCATAGGCCACATACAGCTGCCAGACACTAAGACTTAAGCTGCAGCTAAATCCCCTGACGGTGCTTGTAATGTGGCACACAGTTTTGAAGGAAATGATGAGTGCGTTTATGAAAGATCTCGCTATTTAGCAAAGCGTCATTGAGTTTAGAGGAGTGAATGGCGTCGCGTGCACAGGGGCCAACACAATTAAGCATGAGTGGCTCCAACATGATGGAGACCTAAAATTACTTTCTTGATGTAAACAAGTTGGGTCTACATGTGTGTGTGTGTGATTGGTCTCACAGTTCATTCAGACCTTCTAATGTTACGAATCAATGAAATGGGTGTTTGAATTCTTGTCACTCCTGCATGTCGGCCACATGTTTTGATTATGTCTCACTTACACACAAACCAACTTGTATAGCTTTTACTCATCCAGAACCCTTTCGTCCACTCGATCGGGATCTAGTGGGTTCATTTTGATCAAACCTCATCACATGACCATGTTGTAATCTATTTAAGTCAAAACTGTATAGTTAACAAATGTGAAGGTAGATCCACTTTTTGTGTTTAATTTTTACACATTAGCAAATATGCAAGACTTTCCTGGATGTTTGGGGATACGAATGTATGTTTTTCTTTTTGTTTATTTTTTTTCTATTATTATTCTCATAATTATTGTAGTTATACATTGTGGTGTAGAAAATGTATGTATTATGACAGTGTAATGCTGTTAATGGTGACTGTATGTAAAGTGCCAACAAAAGCACTTCATAAGAATTTGGTGATGCCGTTTAATGTTCACCAATTCTCCATGTGCTACAGTTTATAACATGAACTTTTCGATATTACCACGACTATTATGATTAAATTTCAAGGTTTCACTGGATGTAGCTTGAAAGGCACAGGTACGATTGTTTTAGTCCTTTTCAATAAAGTTATAGTAAAGGAAAACTGGTGCTTTGCTCATCATCATCATCATCATCATCATCATCATCATCATTATTATTATTATTATTATTATTATTATTATTATTATTATTATATATTTTTTTAAATTTATTTATTTTTTGAGTCTCATCAAAAGCCCGTAATGGCGAATAAATTAAGATTTTATATGTTGTGAATCTCTTTTGCAGTAGATCTGTTTAATCCATCAGTGCAGTTCAAATCTGATTCAAATCTTCCATAAAGTGGATCGCTGTCTCTTCTGTTTAACACCTGTCCTGTGGATAAAATACAAGCCACTCTCAATTAACGCTGATCTCGCTGGCAGTTGAACCGCAATTAGTGTTTCTAATTGCGCTGATTTGTGTCAAAGCTTTTGTTTTCTTCCTGCTCAAAGCGTCGCTTCCTTTTGTTCTGGAGAAATTCCCATGCCCTCCAGGCGAAAGAGAGAAGTGGCATCATCTGACAACTGAGTAGCGAGATTGCTTTTAAAAACTCCACTTTCATTTGCCTATGTGTGCAACAGCGCTGTGTGAAATCTGGGAAAAGCACTTGTGGTGTTTACCAGCCAATGGCTTTTGTAAGAGGCGGTTCACTTCCTTCTCTCTTCACCACATAGCTGGTTAAAACGCAATCTCTCCCCTGTCACCTCAGCCTAGTCGTGCCTGAAGACGGTGCATCTCCAGCAGTGCACCAGGTGCCAGTCCACACCACCACAGCACCACCTTGGAGCTGACAGTGGAAGCTGCGTACAGTGAAAATGACAGACACCAGTAATATAATAAATTAAAGGAATTATGTGGTTTTTAAACTTTTAAATGTTACAGGTGAAATGGCAGCACAATCACCTGCGCTGGTTTAGTCACTGAATTTTGTAAGAGACTAAATTTAAGCTGCCTCTTGTCATTTAGACACTGCCATAATGTTAAATTCTAGGTAACGGAAGTGGCATCATACATAATGAATTTACTTTTTTCTCCAATCTTTATTAAGTTCACCATTGACAGACACTGGACATAAAAAAAGCATGTAATTGGGGCTTTATGTAGGTGTCACCTGTTATATTTATAAGCTAACTGGCATGCTCATTGTCATCCTTACACATTCATCACCAGATTGAATTTCCCTGATCCCATCTTTTGTGCGGTGGTGGCACGTGTCATCTGAGTGCTTACTAGACTGAAGCCCATTAGGTCATTGTGCATTATATCATATGGCTGTAATTTGAGGAAATATCTAACAAACGTGTTATGCAAGATTCTGTGGGCGCAGGAGTGCCCCCAGCATGCCAGAAAGGGCCACCCACAGGTCACCTGCGCACCCCTTTAAATATGGATGGGCGTCAAAGCGGGGATCAGTGTCACCCTGCACGTGTCTATGAATGGAAGTGCCTCAGGCAATCATGGAGAAACTTGTATGACAAGAAATTCAGCAGATGGATGAGGTGTTTTAGGTGAAAAACCAGACCTATTTGGGCAGCTGGCTTGAACTAGCTGCATGATCGGGGGCCAGATGTCAAGGTCAACCCCCTCCAGCTCCCAAGAGAATCAGACCCCACCTGCTCATCAAGTGTAGGACCCTTTGTTGTTGGATAGTTAACAATTTACATAGGTGCTTGAGATAAATCAGGTGTCAAACATGCTGTGGATCCCTGTGTTGAGCATTGTATTGATAGCATTGTCTTCCTCCGATAGCTGCCACGCGTCTGGTATCAGGTGAACAAAGCCAGATGACAACCAGAGGAAAGAGAAACCTGTCAACAGTGAAGCGCAAGCAAGTGTGAAGGAAGAGAACTCATTTAACTGCAAAAGTGATGCAGTGACATTAAATAACCACATATTAACCTCTAATATAATAAAGAAACTTTGAAACTGAACTTCCCAAAGACAAATCAACAGAAACTTTAAAATCCTTCATTTCCACAGCTATTAGGTTAGTTAACACTAACAATTTTCATTTAGGTTAATTTCTTTTAAATAATTGTTATGTTTTATAGTTGCTAGTGTTTAAAGACTGTAGGTTATGTGGGTAAGCTGCAAACAAATTTATGGGCTCAAATTGTGGTCATAAATATTTTGTACTTGTAAATCAGACTGCGTAGTTGTGAACTGAGTTTTGTAACCTTGTAAACCAAAATATCCAAAAATTTTATGTTTGTGCATCCATAGATGAGAATTTGTGTGTGTGCAAAAAAGATGTGTTTGTAAAAAATATTTGCACAAGTTACAGGTCTGGTTACAGATACAAAGCAAAAAACTATGTGTAAAACTCTGCGCTGAAGTTCCTGCTTGTGTGCGAGTTTCAACTTGCAAGTACGAATTTTGATCGATTTTTCTTCCTCTCAGCTGATTGGTCAATGTCCTGTTAATCACAAATTTAACAATCCAATCAGAGAACAGATGGGTTTGGCTGTCGGAGGGGCGCTCTACTGAGCTTCAGGTCCTGGAAGGGTAAAGGCCCTTTCACGTGCCAGCGTTTTCCTTCATCACCACGAAGGAAAACCACCTGTGCGTGTCCGAGCTTGGTGAACTTCTTGTCACAGATTTACGTGCTTATACAGGGACCTCCAGAGCCTTTTCAACGGCTCTGTGGACCTCGGGGAGGGGGGGGGAGCAGTGTTGTGGAAATGACACACTCTTTACTAGTCGGGATAGTTACAAAGCTTTCTTCATTATGAATGAGCGATCCATGTTTTTATTAAACATCTGAACATAATATAACACAAACTCTCGCAGAGGATATAAAGTCAGAGAGCTACATGTTTTTAAACGACAAGAAGTAGGCGCATCTAGTACACGTAGAGTGGCCACAAAAAAACAACATACCAGCAGAGCACGGCACCCAGCGCAACAAATTTTGGATCCTTCGCTCTTAGTTAGCAGTGAGAGCAGTGCATGCCGCATCTGTTGTGAAAAGGCCTTTATGCTGTGCAGTGTGACTCGCAGCAATGGTCAGCCCTGACTTTGTGTTAAAGTAATAATGGTATTTCTGACCATTGGTATATCACAACTTTATCCTTTCAACAGCTACCGAAAGTTATTGGACCTAGCTCACACACTCACACACACAGGAAGAAAAATCGATCAAAATTCGTACTTGCAAGTTGAAACTCACACACAAGCAGGAACTTCAGCGCAGAGTTTTACACATAGTTTTTTGCTTTGTATCTGTAACCAGACCTTAACAAAAAAAAAAATTGTAACTTGTGTAAATAATTTTTACAAACACAAATCTTTTTTGCACACAAATTCTCATCTATGGCTGCACAAACATACAATTTTCAGATATTTTGGTTTACAAGGTCACAAAACTCAATTCACAGCTACGCAGTCTGATTTACAAGTACAAAATATTTATGACCACAATTTGAGCCCATACAAATTCCCTTAATCACACTCTAGATCTTGTTTTAACTTATGGCATAGAATCTGAACATTTAACAGTGTTTCCTGAAAACCCTCTCCTGTCTGATCATTTCCTGATTACATTTACATTTACAACAATTGATTTCACAGCAGTGGAGAGTAGACTTTATCACAGTAGATGTCTCTCTGAAAGCGCTGTAACTAAGTTTAAGAATATAATCCACCCACTGTTATCATCTTCAATGCCCTGTACCAACATAGAGCAGAGCAGCTATCTGAACGTTACTCCAACAGAGGTCGATTATCTTGTTAATAATTTTACCTCCTCACTAC